>VSMD01025711.1:0-48209 GCA_008750895.1 Mirza zaza | reverse complement strand
GGGGGGGAAAGGGCATTTATTGAAACCTTAAAATCTGTATCCCCATAATATGCTGAAATTAAAAAAAAAAAAAATAGATAAATAAATAAATATTTTCCCTTCTAGCCCTGATTTGCCTTCTTTCCTCCAATTCATTTCAGAAAAACACCATGTTTCTTCAAAAAAGCTGAGAATTCCTAACCTACAAGGAAACGTATTAATTACAATAGCTTACTGCCCTCAAAGTTTTGGTGAGATAAAAGGACAACTGCCTAAGGACTGGTGGTTTGGGCTAAGAAAGGAAAAAAGCTAAGTTTAGGATTAATATAAAGAGACTATGACAAAAAGAAAGTGGGCAGTGAGTAACCTAAAGATGGAATGATTGGATTTGGAAAATAAAACAAAGTTTCACTCAGTGAAGTGTAGGCAAATCGCTCAAGTCTCTTGTATTAAAATGGTCAAGCAGCTCAAATATAATTGATGAGCTGGATATCACATTAGTTTCCAAAATAGAATAATAGAAAATAAAGATCCAAGCTAAGTAACAAGGATTTTAAAATAAATTTTAAAAATATTTTTAATCTAAGTGATATATGGTTAAAATATTGTCATATAAAAAGGCTTACCAAAAGATCCTGCTCAAATATATCATGTTTCCCGGTGACAACAACCTTTTAACTTTTTTTAGCTGTTTCTTTGAGTCATTATCTTTATAATGACTCTAGCATATAATCTCTAAATAATATCCTTATATTATTTTTTGTTTCATTCAATTTTAGATATTATTTAACTGATAAAAATGAGAAGTTAGGTCTCTTAAGCTATCTTCCATCTCCCTTCATGGATCTTGAAGTATAGTCATAGCACTACTTTCAGTTAAAGAAAAAGCAACATTATCCTGCCTGTATTAATTATGGTTTATCACAATTTCTTTTCTTTTGAGTCTTGTTTTCTACAGTTTCTTTTTAATCTGACAGTTTATCTAACAATGTATTTCTCTTTAGTAGTCCTCATTTAACCTCCAAACCTCATAATTTTAGTTCCTTCTTGAGATCCTTCCATTCTCCTGCCTGGTCTTGGCTGGCTGTTCTCAAGGGCTATTGTTAATAAATAGCTTCTGCCTTGGAAGTTCGCACATTGCTCTACATGGTGGATTTGATTTAGTCTCCCACTTTAGATGAGTACAACCTTAAAAAAACTTACAAAGAAAACCTAAATGAGAAGTAAACTTTTCGAGCCCTTGAATGCCTGTAATGTCTTAGTATAGTGATCACACTTAATATCTGGTGTGGATATTAGAATTATATGCTCTAAATTATTCTTCCTCAGAATTTCGAAAGCATTGTTCCATTGCCTTCTTCATTCAGGTTAATGGCATTCTTAATTGTGTTCCTTTAAAGGCAGTCTGTTTTTCTATTTTGGAGTTTTCAAAAAAATGTTTTGTAGTTGCATCCTGATATTACACAATTATGTACATTTGCCTGTCTTCCTTAAATTTATTGTGTTGGACTTTTAGAGGATATGTTCAATCTGGAGATGCATGCCCTTCAGTTTTGAGAACATACACTACCACCAAAATGACACAGATGCTAGAATTATCTGACAAAGCTATTACAGTAGTCATTATAAAAATGCTTTAACAATTGTGAACTGAGTTGAAACTGAGTTAAAAATATAGAAAGTCTCAGCAAAGAAATAGAAGTATTATGGAAACCAATTAAAAATTTTAGAATTGAAAAATACGATAATTGAAATAAAAGCCTCAATGGATGGGCTAACCAATGGAATGTAGAGGCAGAGGAAAGAATCAGCGGACTTGAAGATGAAATAATAGAAATTACCCAATCTGAAAAAGAGAGAAAAAAAAGACTTAAAAAGGAACAACAGAGTTTCAGGGATGTTTGGAATTATCACAAAATGTCTAACATTCATATCATCAAAGTGCAGAAAGAAGAGGAGAAAGAGTATGAGGTTAAAAGGTATTTAAAGAAATAATAGCTGAAAATTTTCCAAGTTTGGCAAAAAACAGAAATTTATGAATTCAAGAAGCTGAGCAAATCTCAAACGGAATAAACCCCCAAAATCCATACTAAGACATATTAAGACATATCACAGTCAGATATCTGAAAACTAAAGCCAAGAAAAAAATCTTGAAAGCAGTGAGAGAGAATGACGCCTTACCTACAGCAGAAAAGGCATTTGAATGAGAGATAATTTATCATCAGAAACCGCAGAGGTCAGAGGGAAGTCACTCAACAATTTTCAAAAGTTCCAGGGGGAAAAAATCCTACCAATAAGTATTCATATTCAGTGAAAACATTTTTTAGGGATGAAGGGGAAATCAAGACATTCTCAGATGAAGTAAAACTAAGTAAATTTGTTACCAATAGACTTACCCTAAAACAAAGACTAAAGTTCTTTCAACAGAAAGGATATAATAAAATAAGAAATCTTGGAACATGAAAGAAAGAGAGAGAGAGAGAGAGAGAGGAAGGAAGGAAGGAAGGAAGGAAGGAAGGAAGGAAGGAAGGAAGGAAGGAAGGAAGGAAGGAAGGAAGGAAGGGAAAGAAAGAAAGAAAGAAAGAAAGAAAGAAAGAAAGAAAGAAAGAAAAAGAAAGAAAGAAAGAAAGAAAGAAAGAAAGAAAGAAAGAAAGAAAGAAAGAAAGAAAGAAAGAAAGAAAGAAAGACAAAAGGTAAATACAATAGACTTTCCTCCTCTTCTTGAGTTTCCTAAGTTGTTTGATGATTGGAGGAAAAATTATATTACACTGATATTATTCTCAATGTATGTTGAGAAAATATTTTAATACAATTATAAATAGAAAATGATTGAAAAAATATTACAGGAGAGGTTTCTATATTTCATTTGGGCTAGTAAAATGCTGAAGACTTAAGACTGATATATATGTATATATATATTTAAAATTGAATTTAAATTTTAAACAAAAACTCACATATCAAATATCCTGGTCCAGATTGTGTTTCTGAAGAATTCTACAAATATTTAAAGAAAAATTAACACCAATTCTACACAATTTCTTTCAGATATTAAATAGGAGGGAAGAGTTCCTAGCTCTTTTTTTAGCCAATGAAACTTTTATTTATTTTTGTTTTGAATAGGTTTGAATAGGTTCAGAAAGTCAAAACAAAGTGATGAGATATGCTACGACAATTATTGCCTCCTTTCTTTCTGCCTTCCACATTCCCTTCCGCTCCCCATAGGTAGCCAGTTTCATTAGTTTCTTCCCGATCCTTTCAGTGTTACTTCTTTATTTACATGGAAGCAGAAATAACATATATAGAGCAGTAAAACATACATAATATGACATTTACCATTTTTAAGTGTACAGTTCAATGGCATTAAGTCCATTCACACTGTTGCACAACCATCCATCTCCAGAACTTTTCCATCACCCCATTCTGAAACTCTGTAGCCATTAAATCATAATGCCCCACTACCTCCAGTCCATGGTAACTGTTGCTCCACCTTCTGTCTCTGTGAATTCACTTACCTATTCTAGGTGTCTCACATAAGTGAAATCATATCATTGTCTTTATGTGTCTGGCTTATTTCACTTAGCATAATGTCTTCAAGGTTCATCCATGTTGTAACATGTATGTTCATTTCCTTCCCGTTTAAGGCGGAACAATAGTCCATTGTATGCATATACCACATTTTGTTTATGCATTCATCCGTCAGTGGAGATTTGGGCTGTTTTCACCTTTTGGCTATTGTAAATTGAGTAATGCTGCAATGAACATTGATGTACAGATATCAGTTTGAGTTTCTACTTTTAATTCTGTATAAACCTAGAATGGGAATTGTTAAATCAAATGGTAATTCTATGTTTAATTTTATGAGGAATTGCCATACTGTTTTCCACTAGCAAAGCACAATGTTCCAACTCCCCCACCTCCTCATCAACACTTTTTGATTTATGATTTTTTGATAATAGCCATCCTAATAGATATAAAGTAATATCAATTGTTGCTTAGATTTGCATTTTCCTAATGATTAGTGGGCATCTTTTAACACACTCATTGATTATGTATATATTCCTTGGAGAACTTTCTATTCAAATCTTTTGCTCATTTTTGAATTGGGTTGTTTTTTCTGTGTGTGTTGAGTTTTAGGAGTTCTTTATATGTTCTAGATATTACTTTCTTATCAGATGTGTGATTTTAAAATATTTTTCCCATTCTGTGGGTTGCCTTTTACTCTGTGGATAGTGTTCTTTGATGCACAAAATTTTTCATTTTAAGGAACTCCTCCAATTTATACATTTTTTTGTTTTGTTTTTGCCTGTGCTTTTGGTGTAATAGCCAAGAAGTCATTGTTAAATACAATGCCATGAAACTTTCTCCCTATGATTTCCTTTACTAGTAATTTTATAGTTTTACCTGTTACATGTAGGTCTTTAATGGGTTTTGAGTTATTTTTTTGTATATGGTATGAGTGAGATAAGACTAGAACATATATTATGTTAAATACAAGTGGTTAAAGCAGGCATCCTTGTCTTGTTCTTAATCTTAGCTTTCAGTCTTTTACCATTAATTATGATATTACCTGTGGATTTTTCATATCCAGTTTTTATTATGTTGAGGAAATTTGCTTCTCGTCTTAGTTTATTGAGTGTTTTTTTAAATCATGAAACAGTGTTGAATGCTTTCAAATAATTTTTATGTGTCAATTGAGATGATTATGCATGTATGTGGGGGGATGTGTTACGTGTTTCTTCATTCTGTTAACGTGGTATGTTACATTAATTGACTTTCATATGTTGAACCATCCTTGCTTTTCAGGAGTAATCCACTTGATCCTGGTGTAAAATTATCTTAGTATGCTGCTGTATTTGGTTTGAGTATTTTGTTTAGGATTATAGGGTCAATATTTGAAAGTGATATTGGTCTATAGTTTTCTTTTCTTATAGTGTCTTTGTCTGGCTTTAATACCAGGGTAATGCCAGTCTCACAAAATGATTTAGAAAGTGTTCCCTTCTCTTCAACTTTTTGGAAAAGTTTGGGAAGGATAGATTAATGTTTGGTAGAATTCACCAATTCACCAGTAAAGCTATCTGGTCACGGGATTTTCTTTCTTGGGAGATTTTTGGTTACTGATTTTATCCCTTTACTGGCTATAGGTCTATTCATATTTTCTATTTCTTCATGATTCAGTCTTGGTAGGTTGTATATTTCTAGAAAATTGTTCATTTCATCTAGATTATCCAATTTGATGGTCTACAATTGTTCATATCATTCTCATATAATCCTTTTTTTCTGTATGTAGCAATGTCTATTTCTGATTTTAGTAATCTGAGCCTTCTCTTTCTTTCTCAATCAAACTAAAGATTAATCTTTCAAAGAACTAACTTTTGATTTTATGGATTTCTTAAGTGCTTTTCTATTGTCTATTTTGTTTATCTTTGTTCTTAACTTTATAATTTCCTTCTTTCTACTAGTTCTGGGCTTCGTTTGATATTCTTTTTCTAGATCCTTAAGGTATAGAATTATGTTATTGGTTTGAGTCCTTTTTTATAGTGCGTATTCACAGCTATGAAGTTCCCTCTGAGCATTACTTTTGCTGCACCCCATGAGTCTCATTAGTCCTCCAGGTATTCTCCAAACAGGTGAGAACAGATGTGCACAGTAATTTGCAGATAGTATCTGCTCTGCTCCTTCTGGTTCTAACATGGGGAGAGACTGGAAACAGAGCTGCTACCAATGAAAAACCAAGGCCATTGCCATGCTGGGAAGGGGGGACAAGGGCAAGTAGAATACCCCAAAACTTTCCTACCATTTCAAAAATGGCTTCTTCTTGATTTGGTGTTTTCTTGGTTGCTGTAAACCTTTGACTCTTTCCAGAGCCACTATGAAGTTGCTTCAGACAGCTCTGGTTTCATTTGTTTATGTTTCTTTGGGAAACAATTATTTTGCTGATGTCTTCACTTCTTTGTTTTTTGATAAACAGAAATCTACTCTTTTATTTCCCCTTTTGGCTTCATTTTCCCCAGATGTTGTGCTGGCCAGGTCCCTCACTCTTTCATGGTTTTGCTCAGGCATCATTTTCTCTGTGACACCTCTCTTCTCTACTTTTTCTTAGCATTCGCTATCCTCCTTTTTAAAAAAATTTTACTTTGAGAAAATTATAAATTCATGATCAATTGTGAGAAATATGCAGAGAAATCCCATGTACCATTTACCTAGCTTCCTCCAGTGGCAACAATTTGGAAAACTATGGTACAATATCACAACGGGAATATTGACATCGATACAGTCAAGTTAAAGAACATTTCCATCTCCCCAAACAGCCTTCATGCTACACTTTTATACCCACCTCCATCTTCCCACCCATTCCACCCCATCTCTGACTCCTGACATCCCCAGTGGGCCCCCACCTTTTTGGCACTAGGGACCAGTTTAATGAAAGATGGTTTTTCCATTGATGCAGGAGGGAGGTGGGAGTGGGGGAGGCGGAGCTCAGGTGGTGATGCAAGTGATGGGGAGCCACTGTAAATACAGAAGAAGCTTCACTCTTGCTCGCCTGCTGCTCAGCTCCTGCTGTGTGGACCCAGTTCCTAAGTTTCCTGGAATGCAATTTTTCCACGGACAGGATGGGGATGGGGAGGTTGGTGGGGTAGCAGCAGGGCTCTGTGGCCAGGTCACTGACAGTCCATGGACTGGTAGTGGTCCACAGCTGGGGGTTAAGGACCACAGCTCTAATCTGTTCATTTCCATAATTTTGTAATTTTAAGAAGGTTGTATAAATGGAATTATACACTAGGTTACTTTGTGGAATTGGCTTTTTCATTCAACATAATTCTCTGGAGATTTATCCAAATTATTATAAATATCAATAGTTTCTTCCTTTTTATTTCTGAGTAGTATTCCATGATATGGGTGTACCATCTTATTTAACTCATTGACAGACATCTGGCTTTTAATAGCTTTTTATTATTACCAATAACACTGCTATATTTATTTGTGTACAGATTTTCATGTGCACTTAAGTTTTCATTTATCTGAGACAAATGCCCAAGAGCACAATTGCTGAGTTGATGGTAGATGTGTATTTTAAGAGAAAAAACTTTTCTTGGAGACTTTTTGTCTGTGTCTGTTGGCAGTACCAGATTGGGGGCGTCTGCAATACTCCATCTGGGATACAGGGAGGCAGTAAAGAAACTCGGGGCACTCACTGCCATGCCACTCCCCAAGCCCTGAGGTCCCTAGGAAGTCCATCTTCTGCTTTCCATCTTTTAGAATCTTCCAGTGCTGTTCTGTCCAGGGTTCTTTGATGGTAAGAAGGAAGACCTGGGACAAATGGAGACAGTTCATCTTTGGGAAATGGAAGTTCCCCGGTTTTGTTTTTCTCCAAAATCTTGTCAGTACCTAACATGGCATCTAGGTTACTTCTTTGATTATTTGCTTATTCCTACACTGGAGTAATATCTCAATAAGGCAAGGAACTTTTGTTGTTATTGTTCACTGCCATCTCTTTGGAGCTTAGAGCAACATCTGTCTTAATAAAAATTTGTTGCATAAAGAAATGAGGCTGGGCACAGTGGCTCATGCTTGTAATCCTAGCACTTTCAGAGGCCAAAGTGGGAGGATCACTTGAGGCCAGGAGTTCAAGACTAGCCTGGGCAACATAGCAAGGCCCCATCTCTTCAAAAAATAATAATAATAAATTAGCCAAGTGTACTGGTGCACTCCTATAGTCCCAGCTACTTGGGAGGTCAAGGTGAAAAGATCGAGGTTACAGTGAGCTATGATCGAGGGCCACTGCATTCCAGCCTCGGTGACAGAGCAAGACCCTGTCTCAAAAAAAAAAAAAAAAAAGAAAAGAAAAGAAAGAAAGAAAATGAATAAATGACAGTTACCTTTATTTTCCTTACATTATTTATTTAATATAGATTATCCATCGATTTACCAGGGCAAATACAATTACATTGCACAAATATTGTAGCATATTACTATTTCTTTCTCGAAAGGATCAAATCTCCTTACACTGATGCCAATAAAAATATCTCCGTGCAGTGTTCAACTATTACTATTCCATTTTTACGAAGAGGAACAGCACTTACCAGCAGGCGAGGAGCGGAGATGCCTGCACACTTCCCACCCTTAGGCCCCGCTCTCAGCCCCCAGTGTGCTGCCCCCTTCTCCTTTTCCATCCCTGTTCCATTGCTCTCTCCTGCCAAGTCCTGGCTGCAGCCTCCCCAGCAGCCTTCTGGAGTCCCAGCGTCACCCTGCCTGCCACACCCAGGCCTTGGAGGGAAGGGCCCTGGGCAGGAGGGAACTATGACCCCAGCACCTCAGGCTGGGACTCCAGACATGCTTCCCTGGATACACGGGCTCATTCGTCCTGTGGTCAGCACACTGGGGATTAAACCGGAGTTTATGGGTTGGCCTGGGGTCTTACCAGCTTTTATCATGCCAACAGGAAAAGGCATTTCAAGTTCCAAATGACAAATTTACAAACGAAACTTCAGAAAGCACAGTTTTGCCTTAACATCAGCCTCACAGAACTCCTGCCAGCGCTGCCCTTCCCTGGCCCGGCCTCCCAGGAGCCACAGCCTGCCCTGCACAGCGCGGCTCGGTCCTCGCCCTGCTGCGGCCAGGTGCTCCAGCCGAACAGCCCTATGTCACCTGTCATTCACGCCTTTGGCCCTCAGCCCTCTCAAAGTCCATTGCTGAGTCCTGCTGATGAGACTTTGCAACCAAACTCTTCCTGTGTCTTGGCATCTCTGTTTCAACCCTTCCAGTTAAGTCCCTCGACTCTCCAGTCCCCTCGGAGTGGCCTCCTGGTGTCCATCAGTGCACTCAGCCAGGTGTTTGCTAGGACACAGCACTGGCTGCGGTCACTCCCCCACTCTGGTGCCCGCCGCTGCTCTGGTCATACATAAAATAAGGCCCCGCCCCTGCCCACCTGCAGGCCGGGCCCCGCCCACTCATGCAGCTCACTCTCCCCTCACGCTTCCCTGCACAGACTGGCTTGTTCTCAGGACCGCCGGGCTCTCGCCCCCAGTGTTCAGCACTGGCTCCCCTCCTGCCTCAGAACCTCTGCTCCTATGCACGTGCCAGCTCCTGCCTGGCACGTGGGCCTCCAGGTAAGTGCCACCTCCTCACTCTGGTGTCCCGGGACAAAGCAGCGACCCGGGTCTCCTCTCCCCACTTGTGTGACACTGACCTCGCACAGGTGCACATGGACTGGTGTGTTGTTGCTCCTCCCGCTCAGGGCGCCCTCTGGACGTGAGCGTCTGTGCCGACTGTCCGCACTTAGTGCCCCAGTGTCCTCGGTGGGCAGTCAGTGCTCAATGCCCATCTGCTGCGTGGTCTAAATGCAATTCCCACATTTCTCCCAGGTTAGAAAAACCTGGAGTGCAGTTGGTGTCCACCAGCCCATCTGCCTGAGGCCTGCCTGGAAGAAGTTGATCTGAGCACACGTTGTTCTTCCTTCCTTCCTTTTTCCAGACATCTGTGACTCTCTGAACAAAAGCTGGTCTCTTATTTTTCCTAGAATGTAGGCAAAGCAAAAGCATCCATTCCGGCAATCCATTCATTAAACGTCAACTCTGTGCTGGGCACTGTGCTTACACTGGGAGCACCCATCTGGTCTGGAAGGCAGACGCTGACATGACAACAGTGTGGCACTGTGGGAGAGCCGTCCTAGGCTTTGGAGGTTAAGGGCTCAGTGAATGAACCAAGTGAGGAGGATCCCAGGCAGGAGGATCATGGCAAAGGTGTCCATGAGGATCTGAGACAGAACTTGCACTTAGGGACCGTGAGTGGCTTGCAAAGGCTGGCATTACACAGGAGATGAGGCCAGGTGGATACGGGCCTGGCCAGGGAGGCCCTCAGCCTGAAGGAGGGACCTGGGCTGGCCCCCGCAGAGTCCACAGTGGTCCTGCTCCACTGGGGCCGTTCCTGCAGAGGGCATGTCCACAAGGTGTGGACAAAAGATGTGCCCATCTGGGGCCTGTACATTGCCTTCCAGATAACACCGGGGGACCCCAAAGCCCAGACTTTTTTGTCCAAATGCCCCAAGCCCATTTGTAGTAGGTCTCGTCCTGAGGGTCGACCACCCATCCACTATGCACCCCTGGGCCCAAGGGTGGCTAAGCACATGCATGTGGACAGAGGCTGGGTGTACAGGCTGGGATGTCTGTAGGGGACTGACATATATTTTCCTAGTTTAAGAATTAAAGTTAGTGAGTAATGTACGTGTTCTGCCCAGAGCTTGAAAGTAATCTGTTCCAGACAGGCTCCCTGTGATAAACAAAGGTGTTGCCTAGAGGCATAACAAGGGACCTGAGCTGCACCTAGCAAGAGCAGCCCCACCCCACGGGACTGGGGGTCTGGAGGCCACATGATTAACACATTGTTCCTGTGATTGCTGCGTACACCCCATAAGATGGCAGGTTAGTCAATGACGGGTAAGACCCCTCAAGGGAGGGGCGACCTAAGCCAGGCACAGCTGCCGGGGTTCAGCCAAAGATCTTAGGGGGTCACCCTAAGAGAAGCTGGGGATGAGAAATGCCCCCTGTGGCTCACCTTGCCATCCTTGCTAATCTCGGTTCTTTACCTATGCCTGGTGCCTAGAGCAACCACCTTGAGATTCTGAGTCAGGGGACGTCTGCTTCCCTAAAGCTACGCTTTCCGGAATTTATGGATATCGCTGCCAAGCCTGGGCAGTTACATACAAGGAACTAACTTTAATCTTTTAGAGCATAAAAATAAAACGGATCCGGTGTATTATTACACAAATCAACCGTCTGTCTGTGTGTCCGCTTTTTTCTTTGTGTTCTGCATTTGTGTTTTATGTTCTGTGTTCATCCTCCGTCCTGTAAACGGGCCACAGCAGATGTCCACTTGAATGGGCACAAGGACCTCAGTATCTGAGTACAAAAGGCTTCTTTAGGCTGGAGGCTGGGCTGGGACCGGGGCTTAAAAGTATTTAGACACATGATAATATGTGGACCCTCCCTTATCACCTGCCCTGAGTGGTTCTCATGGACCTGGTCCAGGAAGCCTGGAGCCACAGGAGAAGGGTAAGCTTTATCTGTGCTGGTGGGGGTGGGGGGGGCGTAGGGGGGTGGGAAGGATGGGAAGGGTCTAAACAAGGAAGAGACAAGATCACCAAGACGGTTGGCAGGTAGGCGATAGATTGGAGGTAGCACAGTGTGGACAGGAAGCTAAGTGAGCACGGATGGGGCGTGGGCTCTGAGGTGGGTGTGGGTTCAGGTTCTGGCTCCACTTACTAGTTACGTGGACTTGAGGGAGTTATTTCTCTCTCCGAGTCTCAGTTCCCACAATATAAATAGAGCTAAGGCTGTTGCACAGGGTGTGTCACCCAGAATTATCTACAAATGTGAGTTCATATTTTTACCATTATTAAGGAAAAAAGTTCCACTTCAGTGAAAAACCCTCAAGGCAGCCCTGGGAACACTCCAGTGTGGGGCCCCTCTCCCACTGAAAAGGAAGTGGCCCATTTGGGAAACGAAGGGTTCCCTCCAGCTGCACCCGGGCCTGCCAGGCTGGGAACCCACAGCCTGCCAGGGCGGGCCTCCGAGGGAGAGCGGGCGCTGCTGCCCGTGTGCGCCGTGCCCGGCAGAGGCTCTGCGGCCGGGTTTGCTTTCCTGCCCAGCGGGGCTGCAGTATTTCACTCCTGAAACCCTGGTCCACGTGAGGCTGTTCAATGGCTTTTGCAGGTCAGTTGCTTTCTGAGAATCTGCTCCCAGCCGGGGAAGGATCAAGACTTCCTCAAACATGATGGCAATAACTGCCTTTGGATTTCCCCTAAGACTTGTGAGGGGAAATTTTTCCCTTATTAACTTAAAAAGAAAAAGCAAAATGAAGAGAAACAGCAGGCTGTGCTGTAGTTGGAGAGGAGGAAGGACCCAGATGTTCCTGTTCTCTTTCCGCTCCAGGCAGCGAGCAGGCCTCTCGGCTGTCCGCAGGGCGCGCTGGGTGGGGAAGAGACGCTCCCAGACAAGGTCTGCGAGGGGCTGGGGGCGCGAGTGTCCCTGGCGGCCACATGGGGCAGCGGGTGAGGGGAAGAACCCTCTCCAAATAAGGAAAATCAAAACATTTATTTAGTGCTTACTGTATGTTAGATGCTGTAAACTTATTTCTTCTGTGATTCATTAATTCTCATGACTGTGGACAACTTAACTGCTCAAGGCCTTAGTCTCCTCACCTGTGAAAAACGCAGCGCGAAAGGACCACGCCCTCTTGTTTTCTGTGAGAACTAAATGAACCGCAGAAAAATGAGTTTACATTGCCTAACATACAGTGAGCACCACACAGATGCTTCGATTTTCCTTACGAGGACCCACCGTGCAGCACTGCTGAGTTTGGAGGGTCGGCATACCCCTTTGTGTTGCACGCGGCCACCCACCTCCGCAGCGGACGAGCACACAGGTGCTGAGCGAGCGCGCGTGCAGGCTCCACGCGGGCGCCGGAGGCCCTTGGCCGCAGTGTGGTGCTGAGCATGAAGTAGACCACGAATAACTTGGTTGAGGGTGTGTGTGTGTGTGTGTGTGTGTGTGTGTGTGTATAATATCTTCCTCCTACGACTGTCATTTATGGAATGCCCACCTTGTTGCCAGGTATTGAGCTGGGGGCTTGCTTATAAGAGCCACTCAAATAAATATTGCTTTCGTACTTATTCTATGCAACAGACAGCGTGTTCTGAGCGCTAGGGAGACTGCAGTGGGTAAAGCACATATCTCCCATACACCTCACCGTCTAGTAGGGCTGGAGGCTCGTTTGCACCTCATAACAACTCTGAGCAGCAGCGATCGCCACCCCACTTCGTACAGGAAGAGCCAAGATCAGAGGAATCATCGACGTGTCCAGAGGCGCTGGCTCAGGTGCCCAGGAGCCTGGGTGTGAACTTCACCCCTGGTGCCCACAGGCTCTGCAAGTCTGCACAGCCGCTTTCTGAGGCATGGTTTTCTCATATGTGAAACAGACGTAAAAACACCCAGTCAAAATGGTCAGAAGACTGGCATGGCAAAATCTCAATAAACAGGAGTTTCAAAGACCATAACCAAGAGCACAGACTGCCGAGTGGTGGGGGTGGGATGCACAACCCAGGCTGGACCTCCCCAGCCCAGGGTCCTTCTGCCAGCCCCACGTGGCCGCACAGGGGGCTGGATGAGCACAGTAACAATGCCAGTGGCTTCACAGCGAGGTTTCAGAGAGAGAGGCAGGCAGAGGGGCTGCGTGGGACCCCCTCCTCCTCATAGAGAAGACGGGAGTTGCATTCTAAGGTTCTATACGAGAACGGCAACGTGAAGAAAAGAGCTGGCAGGAGGATAGGCTGGAGGGAGCAAAAGTGGGGACAAGAGTTGGCCAGGGCTGAGGATGAAAAAGAAGGCTGAGAGACCCTTGTGGGCCCGGCAGCATCCAGACTCCCTGGTGCCCTCTCAAAGTGGTCAAGGCAGAAACAGGAAGTATCAAGCATGTATTTCAACATCAGCATTCCTCATTTTTGTGTCTTTCTTTTCTGCAGGGAGAATGAATCTTTGATGTTGCCTGTGTTTCCTGCCCCAGGGAGCAGACCTGGGCATGGAGATGGCTCAGTACCCCAAGTCCTCCACCTGGGTTGTCTCCATCAGTTGTGGCAGGAAAGAGAAACCTGTCGGGCACAGTGTGGCCGATCATAAGATACAGAGGATGAGAGTCCCCTCCCCCCCCCCCAGAGCTCTCAGCCTTGTGGGGAGAGAATTGTGCTTGAGGGACTGCGCCCGTTCTCATAGGTCTCAAGGTCACTGTGTTCTGGGTGTCTCATGCTCTCTGACACTCTCAGAGCAGAACCAGAGGAATGTAATCTGTTAACCCCTAGTCCTGTTTCTGTGTAGTGTCACCTCATCTAGTGCCTGTGCGTGGTTTAATGGAGCATAAAGTGCTTTCTTATTCACTCTCTCAGTTCATCGTCCTCGCAGCCTCACAAATATCACAGAGCAAGTGCCGCTAAGCTTCATCATCAGCGCACAGATCTCAGTGTGCCTGGAACCATGTCGGGGCTGTTGTGCTCCAGTAGTGACTCAAGTTTTGTAAGGTTTATTTCTTTTGAATAATAATTACACAACACATTGGAAAATGCTACAGAATAAGTAATAGTAATCACTAATACTTACCCGCCTGTGTGTCTGGCTGTGCCCCATGCTGGAAAGGCTTTATTTCCTTTGAATGAGCATCAGCTCCATGAGAGATATATTATGAACTCTCTTTCATTTGTGATAAACAGAGAAGTGAATTCAGGTGCTGAAAACCACACAGCTCCTAAGGAGACTGTAGGAAATAGGAACCGTAGAAAAAGTAAGGCTAACAGCTTCTTCTAGCTTCTGTTCCCTAAGCTTGCTTGCAATATGTATCGTTTGAGTGAAACCATATAGGCTTCGGCGGGTGCTGGGCCCTAAAAGGGTGGTGACCGCAGGTCATTTCCTGATAAGAGGATGGAAAGTCTCGGGGGGGAGCCAAGATAACGAAACAAAAGGCTGAAATAAAATGCAGAGAAAAAGCCCTGGTTCTAGAACCAATCAACTGACAGCCCAGGACCAACCAGAGCCAACCGGAAAAGGGATGCAATAAAATGCTGGGGAAAATTGCAGGAGGAGGGAAGAAAAGAAAAGGTATGTAAGAGATACCTGTAGCCCAAGGGGGGTCCTTGTCAGAATAGAGGCCACTGCGTCGGTGCTCTGAGACTCGGACCCTAGCTCGAGCTAGTCAATAAAACTCCTTGTGGTGATTTCAGCCTCAGTGACTCTGTCTCTCTGTCCTGTGGTGCTGCGGATTCCGGCTCTAACAGAGACCAGGCTGGAACCGTTCCGGGTGTCTGCCATGCCATAGCTCCACGGCGGGTGGTGGATTTCCATGGAAGCCAAAACACATGCTCCGGCTGATCCCTTTGCCCACAGAGTGCACACAAAGGGCCACTGCGACCCCCAGTTTCAGCAGAGATAAAGGGCTGCACCATGTCATTTTGAGAGGGGAAATGGCTGGCAAAGATTCAACCTGGTGAACTCAGCAGATAAATGGCCTTACAAGTCCTGCATTTGCTCATTGTCTCCAGCAGGTAGCCGGTCCCTCTGGGCTCACATTAAACAAAGTAGCCGGGGTTTGTATTTCAACAACACTTAAAAAAAATCTGACATGGAGGATAGCAGGAAAGAATTTTGCTAAGTATTTTCAAGTGCCCAGGGAATTAAACGTCTCATTTTGATTTTTTTTTTTTAATTAGGCTGGCCTGGCCTGTCAGGTTTCGTAAAAACAGCATGTTCATGACTGCATAGGTCCAGACCCAAAGTCTCTTGTTCGTTACTTTCTGTCCCTGAGAAACATGGCCCTTGGGATAATTCGAGGATGATAACAGGCCGAGCAACCTCTGAAGCCACCTGGGAAATTGGAAAGAGAAAGGAACCGTTAACCGCTAGTCACACGCAGCCTTTTCCTTTCTCCATCTCTTTTGCGTTAGTTCCACGTGCATATCCTTGGGTGCCTGCAGGCACAGGAGGGAGAGCTGTCCCGTGTCCTAAAACGTGCGCTCGCACCCGGCGTCCTGAACACGCGGCGCCTTCCCTCCCGGAGGCTCCTCCGCGCACAGGCCGCCCCCGCTCAGCAGGTCTGCACCCCAGGCTCCCCGCCGTCTGCTCCCACGGGTGGTTTTTCTTTTAATCCCACCCTCTCCTGCCTCCCTCCTCCTGGTTCTCCACCTATCCCGCCTCCAGGGGCCTCCACCAGCAAAGCGCATAGCCTTGCCGCGGCTCTGCTCCGTTCGTGCTGACAGCCTGTCCAGTCTCCCCTCCGGGTCGCCGCCGCCCTCCGGGCGTTTTCTCCCGCCTCTCCATGCCATTTGTTCCCGAGCCGGGGGCGAGTCCGGTCCCTGCTGCGCCTGGGCCGTCCTGGCCTGGCTGCTCGTGTCCCCAGCCCCTTGGCGAGCACCTCTTGCACCTGGGATCCTGGCGCTCCGGGATGGGGCCGCGGAGGCGCCCTGAGGGCACAGGAGGGCAGCTCTGTCTCGGCGCCCCCAGGGTCCGCCCTTCGCCCAGCCCCTGCCCACTGGCTGCGAGTTGGAATCAGCACACTCAGACCCCTGGCTCCTCTCCTAGGCCAAGGGTCCCACCTCTCCCAGCCTGGTCCTCAGCAAGGCCTCTGCGCATGCCCACTCGCTGAGAAGCGGAGACTCGCGGACTTGGGGAACCTTGGTCGCGGGCGCGCTGCGGTCCCCGCAAGCGCACTCTGCCCGCCCCGTTCGCGCGGGCCTGGCGTCGGCTGCCCGCGCGGGGTGGCGCCCGTGACACTGAGCCGGTCTCGCTGCCTCTGGGAGAGCCCGCAGGCCTCCCTGGGCGTCCGGCTTGCTCTAAGGATGTACAGGTCCCCTTTGTCAGTTACGTAGGCATCACCGTCACCACAGCCACTGCTTGCAATACCCCAACTCTCCCGTCCATCTGCCTCGCGGAGAGTTCGCACCACAGCCCGGTGGCCTTCCCCCGCCGGCACAAACGGCCTGCTCCGCGCAGGGCGCCGGGGGCGTTTGCGGGGGGCGAGGAGGGTGTCTCCGCAAGCACGCGCGTGCAACGTGCGCGGGTTTTCTTTCTAGCCTCATCTTTGGAGATTTTTCTCTGCATCCTTCATTCATATGCCTGTTCCATTTGGAAGGTCCTGGCTCAGAAGAGAGAGGTAAGGAGAGTTTTGAAATGTCAAGCATTCCCACCTTGAAGTGCTGTGGATGGCTGGAAGGCAGGGCTTGCAGATGGCTCTCAGGGCCCGTAAACCTTCCCTCGCCCCGGCCAGCGTGGCCTACGCGTCTCCAGGGAACCTTTACCCGTGCGGGCGATAGTCCTTCCCCTCTTGGGTTATAGTTCTCAAATTCTTATTTTGCCCACAGATATTTTTTTTCTGAAAAACAAGCAAAGTAACCACAGCATACAGCGTAATGAATACTTGCACAGTTCTTTTGCTTTTACTGTTTGCGTAGCAAGAAATATAGAAAAAGAACCAGAGGTGTATCAGAGCCTGGACTGGCTTCTCTGCTGGGAATTAGACGGCCAGTCTGTTTCTCAGCAGGTGGGGCCGGAGTGAGCAGGGAGCCTGAGGCCAGGGCTCGCAGGAGCCTCCCACCTGACTCACGGTCTTTGTGTTCCTGAAGAGGACTGGTTTGTTTTGTTTTGCTTTGTTGTTTTTTTCCAATTGTATGATTTTAATTACATACGTGTTTCAAGGTTTTCATCCTACATCCTCTATTTCCAAAGAGGATGGTTTAGGGCTGGGCAGGGTGGCTCACGAATGTAATCCCAGCACTCTGGGAGGCCAAGGCAGGAGGATCACTTGAGCCCAGGAGTTGGAGACCAGCCTGAGCAACATAGCAAGGTTCCAACTGTACAAAAAACTAAAAAACAAAAAAAAAAAAATTAGCCAGACATGGTGTCCTGTGCCTCTAGTCCCAACTATCTGGGAGGCTGATGCAGGAGGATCACTTGAGCTCAGGAGGGTGAGGCTGCTGTGAGCTAGGATGACATCAGTGCACTCCAGCCTGGGCAACAGAATGAAACCCTGTACCCCCAAACAAAAACAAAAGAGAATGGTTTTTCTCTTAGTTTGTCTGGGTCTCCCAATGCAATAGGCAAATGTCTAGAATACAATAGAAAGTCATCCATCATGCCAAGAACCAAGAAAATCACAACATGAATGACAGATAATCGACTCATGCTAAGACTGAGATGAATTAGATGTTGGAATTGTCTGACAAGAATTGTAAAGCACCATCATAAAAATGATTCAATAAGCAACTACAAATTATCTTGATAAAATTAAAAAATAGACAATCCTAGTAAATAAATAGAAGTTTTAAAACAAGAATCAAATGGAAAGTATAGAACTGAAAAATATAATAACAAATTTTTATTTTGAAAACTTGCTAAATGGGCTCAATAGTAGAGCGGAGATGAGAAGGATAGAATTAATAGCCATGAGGACAGATCAATAGAATTTACTAAATCTGAAAAACAAAGAGGGAGAATAAATATACCTAAATATAAACTTAACAAAACATAGATAGGATCTGTGTACTAAAATTACAAAATGCTAATTAAAAAATCAAAGAAGACCTAAATAAATGGAAAGACATACTATGTTCATGAATTGGGAGACTCAACATAATAAAGACAATGCTGTTCCATATGTTTGATGCTATTCCTCTAAACACCCAAGCAAGTTTTTTTTGTGAACATTGGCAAGCTTATTATCAAATTATATGGAAAGGAACATGAGCTAGAATACCTAAAATATCTGAAAAAGAACAAAGTGGAAAAAATCACTCTACCCAACATTAAGGCCTTTCTGTACTAAGCTACAATAATGAAGACAGTCTCGTACTGATGGCGGGAGAGACACATAGATAAATCAAACAGAAGAGAGACCCAAGAGATAAGACCATTTATGTATACCATGCCAGTTTTTATTTATTGCCTCTCAGCTCTAAAACTCACTTCAATATGTGCTCTATGATAAATAATGGAATTCCATTAAGCTTTCCTCCAAGACACCCCATGCTATGCTTTCTCTCTGCTGGGGGAACTTCACTAGAGAAGGAGGGTTTCTGCCATTTCCACGGTGGGCTGGAGATAGGGTCAGTTGTGTGGGGACATCTGATAGAGTGCAATGCCCTGTACCCTGGCGGCTGTGGCCTGGCCATAACCTAGCCACAGTCTCCTCCACATGGAAGCAAAAGCCCTCAGGTGGCCTGCATGAATGTGGCATGTCCTTGCTGTAGAACATTGCTCAGCAACAAAAAGGAGCAAAGCTTTGAAACATACCATGACTTGGGTGAATCTCAAGGGAATTATGTTGAGTGAAAAGAGCCAATCCTAAATGTTACATGCTCTATGGTTCCCCTTGCCTAACATCCTTGAAATGGCAGAATTAGTAGGATGGGGGATAGATTAGTGGGTGCTGGGGCTGGGGGTGGGCGTGCGAAGAAAGTGGGTGTGTTCATCAAAGGGCAGCACAGGATTCCTGTGGGGACTGAACCATGTAGTATGTCGAGCGTTGTGGTGGACATATGATCCTACTTGTGATAAAGTCATAGAGAACTAGACACGTGCACGCACGCACACACACAAGCACGTGTGATGTGATCCTGGAGGAAGCTGAGTAAGGTGGGTGGGCTGTATCGACATCAATTTCCTGTTCTGATACTGCACCACAGTTTGACCAGATGTTACCACTGGGGGAAACTTAGTGAAGGGCACAAGGATCTTCTCCTGTATTGTTGCTTCCAACTACCTGGGAGTCCATAAGGATCACACAATACAAATTTTTATTTTAAAAAATCTCCCATGAATTCACATCACCTTATGGTGGGTCAAAACACCTTAACGCTCATTTTGCAAACATTTGTTGACACTTACTTGTAAGTGAAAAAACAAAAATGCTAGGAGCTCAGGACACACAGGGACAGTATGTGATAGACTACCTAAGTAGATAATTGCAAGACTGGGGTCGGTGGGAGGATGAAGGCCCACCGAGAGTGCTCTGGGAAGACGGAAGGGGCGTCGGCCTTCCCTGAGGGTCCGTCTGGTGACAGGGGTGGGAGAGGGGCTTCCCTATTAGTTATCCGTTGCTGCACAATAAATGACCCCAAAACTTAGCAGTTTGAAACAACATCATTTATTATCTCAGTTTTGTTGGGTGGGGAATGCTGGCACATCTTAGCTGGATCTTGGACTTCAAAGCCTACAATCAAGGTGCAGTCAAGGTGCCAGCTGGGCCAGAGTGGTCTTAGCGCTCGAGGTGGGAAGGATCTGAGTCCAAAACCACGTGGTCGTCAGCTCCTCGCAGGCTGCTGGACAGAGGACCGTCGTTCCTGCCCCTGGGGCTCTCGGACACGACGGCAGCTTCATCCACACGTGCCAGAGGACAGGCAAGAGCCCTGGGAGTGATGGCCCTTCACCTGTGCCACCATCTGTCGGTGAGAAGTTACCAGGTTCAGCCCTCAGGATAGCGAGCTGCTGGGGCAGGTGGGGCATCGGTCCTGCCGAGGCAGCTGTGTGGGCCGGGAGGGGCAGGCAGGGGCACCCCGGGCGGTGGGAGCGCCATGGAGTGAGTCTTGAGGGGAGGCCCGTGCGAGGGGCGGGCGTGGGGAGCAGCTGCCAAAGATCTGCATGCCAGGACCGAGGAGGTGAGGGAGAGCGAGCGGGAGGAAATGGCCCTGGACGGTGGGCGCTGAGTGGGCCAGAGAGCCGAGAACCTGGACGCCATCCAGGACGGGGCACGTGAGCAGTGAAGCGCCATGGCCATACGGAGACCGCTTACCCTCGGAGCCAGCCTTTCCCTGGCAACCCTCCTCACGTGTCAGAGACAGGCCCGGCGGCGCGGTGCGAACCACACGGCTCTCTGGGTATGGTGAGTGCAGATCTAAAACTCGGGGCAGGGCAGAGTTGTCAGCAGACATGTCAGGCTAGCAGCAAGCTGTGCTTGGGGCAGTGCAGCCACCAAACAGAGGCCAGCGAATGCCGGAGCACGTGAGGAGCAAAGGGGCGTGGTGGAGCCTGCAGGGGTTTGGCGGGACACTTGTTCTGGCTGGCTGCATCCGTCTTTGGCTTCTGCTGGACACACTCCTTCTCTTGACAACACGAAGGCAGCAAGTTGCTTCTGATTCCACCAATACTGCAGGTTCCACTTGCAGCAGAGCCCTCTCAATGGCCCGACACTGCGTGGGGCCGCTCTGGGGCAGCAGCACACCCCTTTCTGGCACGCTTGGCTTGCGCTGTGAAACACACTCGTCCCTGGGGACAAGAGTGATGTGTGGGCCTTCCCTCTCAGCAACACAAGCCCTCACTCATCCCTTACGCTTGGAGTTCCAGGGCCACGCACCCCTCTATGCTGGGACCTCGCTGAAGGCACACCTGGGTGTTAGTCATCTTTGCAAATATGGGATTGTGGTGCATGTCGGGTGCAAGGTGAAGCTTATTAAACAGATGAGGACTGAAAAGAATAAAGATGAAGTTTATAAAAAAAAAAAAAAAAGATGGAGGACAGGGAGATAGAACAAACAGAACAAGCAGGAAGGAAGTAGGGAAGGGAAATCCGCTGTCCATATTAGCGTCTCCACAGGCTAGCACCAGGCCTGCCATCTTGCGGTTCTCCACACATTTTTGTTAGCTGAATTAAACTGAAATTACGAGTTAAATCCAAAATCAGATGTTCCCTCTTTCAGTCTTGATGAATGTCCAGTTGAATAAGTTTAGGTCAACTCCATGGCGTGTCTTGGAGCCTCATTAATGTTAGGAGTGGCAGACTAACTCACTGAATGGAAATAAAACCCAAGTTTTAGGTGCTACAGTGTAGACTTCGACACAGTTGCTGCTATGTGACACACCAAGAGAAGGGGCTGAATATGAGAAGGCTACAAGCCAGTGGACCAGAATTAAAAATTCTACTTTTTCCTATACTGCTCATTAGGACTGGCCACATAGAGCACAATGAAAGAGAGGGTCCTCTGCTGAAAATAACTGAGAATGTGAGCATGGCAATGGCAGAGCATTAAATCAAGCCTGAGGCCCCTCTGTGCCCAGGGTCCTGTGTACCTGCTCAGGTTGCTGCTCTTATTTGTTCTCTGCTCTTGGAGCCAATCTTTCTCATATAAGAAATTTCTTGTTGTCACTAACCTTCACTAACCCTGGGAAATGGTTCTCACGATTGCAGCACGGGGAGGAACAATGCCCATGCGCCCTGGAAGGCCCATGCCCATGGGAGAGAGTGGAGGGGACACCTCCCACCTCCACCTCTGTGCTGGCATTGGCCTTGCAGAACATCTGGAGTCCGTCCTGCTTAACCTGGCTCCTGGACCACAGAGCTCAGTTTCCTGCACTTCAGACCATGATGGAATCCTGAGAAGTCCCCATGGAAGATTCTTGTGCAGCCTCCCTCTGTGGACAGCATTTTGAGGAAGTTGCTATCACCTGACTGTCATTAGCTCCCTGTGCACAGGAGTCCCCTGGGGCTGCCATCTACAAGCTGCGATGGTGCTCTGAGCAGGCTCGCAGGCCAGGGTCACACTCGATGGTGTCAGGCACAGTCTTCTCTTCCTTTCTTCGTGTTATTTCAAATCTCTCGCTGGAGGAGGGGAAGCATACACTCAGGAGAGAAGGCAGGACTTGTCATTTGCACCCATGATTGGCATAGGGACAGCACCGCGGATGGCAGCAGACACAAGAAATCCCCTGTGGCTGTTCTGGGTGTAAGTGCCCACAGTGCTTTGCTTCTACCTCATATTTTATCTGGGAGGAAAAAAATGTCTGAGCATAGCTAATAAATTTTATTAAAGTAATAAAAGAAGAGGTCAGCTAGAGTACAAGAAATAAAATCATATTTGAAACTATAATAATTTAAAACTGTGATAATGGCTCAGGAATGGATAGGTAGATGAATAAAACAGAACATAAATTCTAGGAGCAGTTCCAAGTATATATAAGAATTTAATACAGGGGAAAGAAAGCATTTCAAAAAAATATTTTTTTATTTAAAAAAAAGAGTGGGAAAATTTGCTAATCATTTGGGGGAAATGTTAAAGACTTTATATCATACAAATAAATACATTGCAAATGGATATAAAACTTTTTTTTAAAAAAATCCCACAAAATTAATGAAAGAAAATATAGATGAGCCTGAAGATACATCTCAATGTGAAAAAGGGCTCAAGTGCAGAGGCTGTGAGGATATGGCCTCTCTCCTTCCACCTAAAACATAACAAATGAGCAAATACAGTGCATATTAAACTCTCCTAACAAATAGAGAGGCAGACAACAAAAAGAACCATATTTTTCCCTCTGTATGGGGAAGTATTCATACACTAAATCCAAAAGCCTAACACCCAGACACTAATGAAATTGAGCAAAGAAAATGAAAGTATGATTCACATGTGAAAATGCAATGAGCTATTTCTGCCACTTCCCAACCTGGCCAAGATATTCCATGTTTGTAATAACCAGGCAATGTCTACCAACGGTAGAATAGATAAATAAGGGAAGAATAATTTAAAAGTCCAAAAATAAGAGGTTGATTGGAAAGTTTTGGTGCATCTGTAGTAATGGAATCATCAAGGGCCATTAAAAATTATGTTATAGGGGTGTATTTAAGAATATAGAAAGGTGTTAAATATATCAGATTATTTAAATTAATAGACTTTGAAATCATGTGACCCCAGCTTTTTAATAGAGTGTATTTCTGTATACATATGCACATTTATATATAAAACCAAAAAATTATCAGAAAAATGGCTGACATGAAATTATTTAAAGTGGTTATTCCTGAATGGGGGATTATAAATAGTTTTAACTTTTTTCTATTTATATTTACTATAAAAATAATTTTTGTAGTTAATTTTTACTATCTGTATTTACTATAAAATATTTTTTTCTTTAGAAAACATTTTCAGGTGTGAAAAGCGGTGAATAAAATTCTTATTTCAGAGGAAAAGAAAATAGTCAATACTGTATCTCCAGCTAGAGAACATGCTAAGCTACCCCTGGCATCCCTGGAATACCTGGTACCTCTGGGACACCTGTCATCTCTGGGATACTTGGTACCTCTGGGACATCTGTTACCTTGGGGACACCTGGCACCTCTGGGACACCTGGCACCTCTGGGATACTTGGTACCTCTGGGACATCTATTACCTTGGGGATACCTGGCACCTCTGGGACACCTGGTTCTTTTGGGACATCTGATACCCCTGGCACACCTGCTATTCCAGCACACCTGGCATCCCAGCACACCTAGCGTGCTGGAAGCAAGGGATTTTGTGCAACTGTCCTCTCAGAAGGCTGGTTGTTGGAGCACACATGATTACCCTGGAACCATTTATCAACACTTACCAAGAAAGAACCAAAACATCAAAACGTTATATAATCATTGCTTTTTAAACTTTAGTCATAAACTTCAAAAATGTAATGGTGAAACCTTAGGTTCACACGCCACGGCCTCTCTTGGCTCAGGAGGACCCTAACTTGACAGCCCCGGATCTCTGACCTGTGCGTCCCTCCCTGTCCGTGGTCAGTTGCTCCCGACCAGCGGCCATCACTCCCGATGCCGAGACTGACACAGGGCAGGTTCTGCAGCCAGACTCTGCTTCGCGAAGACGGGCTTTCATGTCCGCCCCCACCTGGCCCAGTGACTGACCCCGAGGACCCGCAGGGAAGGCAGGCCATCCGTGTGGTGCTGAGACCTCAGCCAAGGAGGCAAAGGCAGAAAAACAAGAGCAGACTTGAGGCTGCTGAAGCACTTTGTCGGGGGCTGGGAAGGCGACAAGCAGCTCCCACGCAGGGCTTTGGGAGAACTTGGGTTTCCACCTCACTCCCCTCCCCGCTCCCCTACAGACCCATATCTTGGGACCTGCATGCTTGGAGTAACTGGCATGAGGAGGATGGGCAGGCAGGGAGAGAGGATCGAACTTTCTCCAGCCATCAGAGGTGTGGATGGCAGGAGGCAGCCCGGAAGGCCTTTGGTGAGCTCTGCCTATAAGGCACATCACCCAAGAGACCACAGCACATGCCTGGCCTTGCCTCAGACCTGGGCAGTCAGGGGCACCCCTCCCTCTGGGACAGCCAGCAAGATGCTGGGCGGGAGGGCTGCAGAGTCCTGTCTCCCTTGAGTGACCTGCAAGAAATGCTCAGAAAATTCTTAGAACCACCGATTTTATATACATCCATAAAAACATACATTTAAGCAAACATAGTCCCTTTTGCTTTGGTTTATGGCCTTTTCCACAAATCGAGACTTCTGAGCAGATACCCCACCGTCAGAGCTGGAGCACATCTTGGGGCCAATCTTTTGTTTTTCTCTTCTGGCATCTGAACACTCTCATCTGTTCTTAATTTTCCTCCAGCTCTTTCTCTAGTTTGCTACTGCTCTGGGCCGGATCGAGGTTTAATCTCATCTTGGCACCCTGCACGTTCCCCTTGAACGCGAGCAGCCCCACGGAGCTTGAGACCAAGCCTTGCTGGAAATGCTTTCTCGCATCCACAGGGAGGATATGCTCCACAAAGTCCTTGACCAAGTGACCCCTCTGTGTTAATGAGGGGCCAAAAGCTCTTGAAAATGGGTGTGTCTGTAGAGGTGGATAAAGAATGCAGTTGGGGAAGTCAAGGTGGTGGCTTGGAGAATGGAGCAGAAAGGCCAAATGTGCGTGGGCCCTGGTCTGGACCACGGAGGGGCGGGCGAGCTCAGACAACACCCCCACCCCGGAGAGCAGACCGGAAGGATGACTGGGAGGGGTCACTCAGTGGTGAGGATGACTGTCATTAATTAGAAGGAAAGTCTGAACGTGGGCAGGACTGAAGGCACAGTGACAGTTGGTGAATTTGAAGGGCACGCTCATTCCCACCAAGTGTCCCCAGCAGCGGCAGGCATGGTTGGAAGGTGAGAGCAGGTCCTGAAATATCCACTGAGAGTGGGACTTCAAGCCAGGGCGGTGTCAGTGGAAAAAAGCCAAACTCTGTAAAATAATTTTAAAGAGATTTATTCTGAGCCAAATTTGAGGACCATGACCTGGAGCCACTGCCAAGAGGCCTTGGGCAAGTGGACTCGCTGTGGCTGGGTTACAGTTCGGTTTTATACATTTTCAGAGAGACAGGGGTTACAGGCGAAATCACAAATCAATACGTGGGAGGCATACATTGGTCTGGCCCAAAAAGGTGGGACATCTCGAAGGGGGGTGGGGACTTACAGGCTATAGGTGGGTTTAAAGATCCTTTGGCTGGCAATTGGCTGAGAGAGTTAAAAGACCAGAAAGGATATGCTTAATTTAAGATAAAGGTGTGAGCATTCTGGGAGGCCCAGACTGGAGAATGTTCCAAGTTTAAGATAGGCATCTGCTAGGACGCTGGAGTTAAGATAGGGGCTTCTTATCTTTTAGGTGATGTTAATGCCATACCTGAATCAGGTTGGGAAGTAAACCACCCCTTTATTTGGTTAACAAAAGCTGCTTAGTGGGAATTTACCATTTGTCAGCCCGACTCAGCTGGCCTCCTTAGGAAGGAGTTTTGAGCAAAAGAAAAAGATCAGAGTTCAGTCCTCAGCTGTAAGAAGGACAGGAAGAAGGGATTTCAGAGAAAACCAAAAACGCTGAGAGTCTGGCGGGGGGGGGGGGGGGGGGGGGGGGGGGGGGGGGGGGGGGGGGGGGGGGGAGAGCAGCTGGCGACGCCCTGGTGGCCCCTCTGCGGCCTCCGCGCACACCGCCTCCTAAGAGGAAGGAAGGGAGAGTGCATTTCCCAAGCCCGCGCCCTGGCTAGGGCCCCTAATCTGACCTCCACGCGTGTGCCCGATGGAATTTGAGAGGGAGGAGTGGATCGGAAGAGAAACAGGCCGCAGCCAGGGTAATCCGCGCAGCTGCTGGGCCGGGCCTGCCAACCAGTGCGCGCTCGGGCGTCCTGGGAACCTGCCACGCGGGGCTCGGGCCGGAGGCGTCTATTAGGAACGTGCCCGAGACGTGAGTTTGCAGAATTCATTGCTCCGGATGAAAGCCACGTTTGCTGGAACAAGCTGCGCAGGGGCAGAGGGAATATTTAGACCCTCTCAGCTTCAAGATGTATCAAATGTTAAGAGGGGCTTGGGCCGCTCGTTTGCCAATTCCCTTTTAATGCAGTTTTCTGTCTAAAACCTAGAAAAATGTATGGTCAATAGGTCACAAAAAAGTGCCCAGAGCAGAGGATTGTCTACTAGAACCACCAAGGCACGCGGGGAGGCTGGGGGTCTGACCCCACAGGACAAGGAGGGCTGGGCTCCGAGTGGGGAAACCCTGCTGATCATTTCCCAGTGGCTTCCACACGCCTGTTGTTTTGCTTATCAAAGAGAATTACAAATCCCATTGCTATCTGTGTTTTTCAACTGAAATGACTTCTCCCCAGCGATGAAAGATGTTAAAATGAAGCTGCAGCTTGGACAGCGGGGCGCATTAATGGCTGCGTCTCAAACAAGGTGCTGGATCTTGGGCAAAAGTTACACACGAATTCTTAAACATTGGTCCTGCCACCCAAAACCCTGCCGGAGCACGTGCAGGCCCCAGTGGGAGGCTGGGAGACCACCGTGGGGACGGAGCTGTGGCGGTCCCCAGCCCCGGCAGGTGTTTTCCACCCGACCGCGAGTCAGGCCCCACGCGAGCTGTGCAGAGCCGCCCTGCCTCCTCCGAGCAGGAACTGGCGCTCCCACCGGGCGCACTGGCCCGGCCGCGAGCGTGGAGGGCCTGGGACCCCCTGCCGGGCGACGCCCTCCCGGGCCGCTATAGGGGCCTTGTCAGGGCCAGCCCCAAGGTCCGCCAGGGACGCCAGAGTTGGCCGCTCACTCCCCAGGTCAGCGACCGGGAAGAAGCGCGCGGCTGCAGAAGGGGCTGCTGTGAGAGAGCCCAGCTCGGGGAGCATCAGCAGCCAGACAGCCCTTAGGGGGCCAGCGGGGGGCCAGCTTGTTGAGGGGGGGAGGCAGACGCAGCCCCAGCCTGGCAGCCCCCTCGCGGGCCTGTGGCAGAGGGTTGATTGACATGAACGAAACACAAATTCCTGAATTCATACGATGTTATGAGACGTGTGATGATGTGAGTAACCAGAACACTTCCATCAAGAGTTTAAAAGGACAGCAAGAGAAGGACGAGGCCTGCTGGCGCAGCCATCCAGGGTGGCGGAAGGAATCCCTCGGCCAAAGACTTTCTGAAGGCACAGAGAGGCAAAGGGATTCTTTTCTGATTGTGTCACCTGAGTCTAGACCCTGCAAAGTGCAGTTACATGGACTACATGGAGGAGGGATTGGAAATATTAACATTTCCATGAATGGTGCAAATTCAGAAAATCCAACAATGGAAACCAGAAAGCAAACAACACTCGGAATATGAAACAGAGAGGTCTGATGGCCACAAAGTGGTGATGGTCGGGGGATGGGCCAGCACGAGGTTGGGGGCCCAGCCTGGGCAGGACCCGGGAGGGCTGCCCCTGCCTGTCTTCCTTTTCCCTCTTTATTTCTCCATTTGGATCTGCTCTGCTTCATTTGGATGGGGGGTTTTAGGGAGGAGTAATTTTCTACAGAAAAGCAGTGTGCCTTCCACCCTGAACATCCCTGTGTCATGGTCCACGGCGATGGTCACAGCCGGTGTGAGGGCCGGTCACAGCCCTGAGGCTGCAGTCTGTCCAGGGTCCTTTAGCACCTCAAGAGCCTGGTGCGGCCTGAGAAACTGGTGGCTACAAGGGAGTGGAGGCAATTGCTTCTAACATCAAGCCAGAAAAGAAAAAAAAGAAATATATTATTTTTTTCTTTGAACTGAATTCTTTAGTGTGAAGACAAGATTCCTCTGAAGCAAGAGGCAGAGGAGGGACTGGCCTCTGCAGGCTCAGGGGCCCTGCGGCCTGGCTGCGCCTTCCCGCCTACTGCCGCAGAGTGAACCCCAGCGGCCGGCCGCAGGTCTGTGGGCAGTATGCATGGCTCTGTAGAAAAGCAGCCTCGTGTTGGCGTTCCAAACTGCATTTGATGTTTGCTAGAGGCCACATGTCTGAGAACATGGGCTGGGGATGGGTGAGGGCAGAGGCCACAGACAGCGGGTGGGAGGCCACAGCGGCCGGAGCTGCCAATACCCCCATGCAGGCCCCGGCTGTCCTCGTCAAGGGACAGCTGCTTTACCAGCAGAGGCAGAAAGCAGGCTGAGAGCTGCCCCCGGTGGTTAATTCCCCCATTAATAAGATAGGATGCTGTTGGGTCATGGAAGTGACATCCTATTCTGCTTCTCTCTTCCTGCAAGGTCTGGATGGATTTCTTATGGTTTCAGGGAAAGGCTGTAGAAGTGTATGATGTTGAGGGAATTCCAGGATGGACACACACCCACCCGAGGCCCAGCGGCACCCACTCACTTGAGCTTTTATGGGAGGCACAGAGTCAAATTGCAGCTGGCTGGTCTGGGTCACTTTGCTGAACTCTTCAGGTGCACCTTTCTCATTAGCAGCCTGGCGGTGATCAGCCTGCATGCCGAGGGGCTGTGATCTGAATTCAGTGCAGCACTGCGCATGGGGCGTCTGGCAGAATCCCAGTCAGAGCTGTGCTGCTGCGCTTGGTTGTCAGGGCGGGACGCAGGAGGGTGGACGGAAGCACCGACCTTTCCCTCCACCTCCAGC
This sequence comes from Mirza zaza, assembly GCA_008750895.1. Classification (NCBI taxonomy): domain Eukaryota; kingdom Metazoa; phylum Chordata; class Mammalia; order Primates; family Cheirogaleidae; genus Mirza; species Mirza zaza. The sequence continues at coordinate 19,077 of VSMD01025711.1, read as the reverse complement.
CAGAACCGGAGGGTTTTGGGGTGGAGAACCTGCAGTCTTGGGGCCACATGTGATCTTCTGGATCCATGGGTGCGGCCTTTTGACTGAATCCAAATTTTGCAGAACAAATGCTTTTAGTGAAAGGCACTGCCAGCCCCCTCCCAGTGAGCACAGCGCTGGGCATCTGCACACAGAAAGGCGTCAGAGCTGGGACTAGGATAAACCCACGTTTATCCCTGGTGCAAATAGATGGCCCTTTTAAAGTAGCATTTTAAAATTTGTCACTTTTATTTTGCAGCAGAATGTTTGCTCTGAGCCCTCCCTGCCATGGGTGACACATCACCAGAGTCTGTGATAGTTCAGCTGCACCTGAGAGCATTGAAATGGCAGTCTTCGGATGCATTGTCCTGAATGACCGGCGCGGCAGACCTCAGCGGGCCCGCCGGGGCCTCACCCTGAGCACTGTCACTCACCTGCACGCTCTGCGGCTCGAGTGAAACCACAGGGCTTTGGGCACATCCTACTGGACATTTGCGTTAAGACGCTGAATGAGAGTGGGATCCTGGGCCCATGGCCTTTGACTGACTCAACATTACATCCCCAAGGGCCCTTAGAAATAATCTCCTTCAGTGATTTTCAAATATTGAGTCTCATATATAAAACCCATGCAAGAGCGAGAAATCCCTCTCCCCAGAAGGGGTGGTACCACCGCTCAGGTTACGGGATGCCAGTGGCCTTGCCCATGGCGTCCAAGTGGAAAACTTATCGTTTTCAAAGCACATTTTGAAAACTCATTGTGCCTGCTCAGGATGCTCATGTGGAAGCAGAGACTGAGGCCAGAGAATCTGGGCTCGAAGTAGCACAATGTCCTCTTTCCTGGCCCCAGGCCTGTGTCACTGTATCCATCACCAGAGGAAGGGGCTGCGTCTTCGCTCTGGAGTCACTGGGGCACACATCATTCTGAGGTGACGCATGTGTCTCTCTCAGGTCTTTGGTCGCTCATCCACTATTTTAGGGGCAAGAAACATGCTCAGGTTGCTTCTTTAGTGGGGCAATGAGAAATGAGGGAGAAAGGATCATACATGGTTATCTACTGTCAAGTAACAAACCATCCAAAGCTCAGTGGCCGAACACGATGCTGTTGTTGCAGGATTCTGTGCATTGTGAGGGCAGTTTGCTGCTGGTCTGGTGTGAGATCACTCATGCGTTCAGCTGGAGAGGGTATTCCATGCTCTACTGTCTCCTCAGGAAGCAGAGGAATCACTGGGTTAGAGCTGGATGTAGGTGTGCTTAGGATATCTAATCGAGTGCCCTACAATGTCACAACAGATGCATTCAGCTAAATTTGAAGGACACTGTTCAGGCACTCATTTATTCATTTAAAAAACATTTGTTAGAGAGCCAGGAACTAGGGAGAGGCTGGATAAATGAACATTAACCCTGAACTTTCCAAGATCACATGAGGGACAAGTCAAATAATAGCCAATTACCCCAGTGCCAGGTTTTGGTGAAGAAAAGAAGTCACTCTGAAGGCACTGAAAAGGAGCCCCAGACCCTGCCCAAGCAGATTAGGGGAGCTTTTCAGAAGAGGGCATACTATACTGAGTTTTGAAAGATGTACATGGGTTATTAGAGAGACACCAGGAGAGAGACATACGTCCCTGAGGGACAGGAGGTCATGGGAAAGCAAGACGGTGCAAAAGCTTGTCTTGTGTAGGAGTCGCTAAGAAATAGTTCTCTCCCAATGACATTTCTTTCTTGAAAATATGCCACCACTTAAGGAAATGGATCACTTTTGGGGAAAAAAAAGGGAAGAGAATATTGAATGGACAGAAGTACAAGAACAGATTCTGCCCAGGAAGAAGTGTCCAGGTTGTTTGTGTGTGCACACAGGCAGGTAGGGATATGGAAGTGAAAGAACTAGGTTACTGTGAAAGGGTGGGTGAAGGTGTTAGGGGCCTAATTTTCACCCACATAATGTGAACTTCTTCATAAGGGAGTCCAGGTCTCATAGAGGAGTTCATGATGACTCAAAGTCTCAATCAATTGCTAACTTTATACTCTGCCATCCTTAGAAATGGCCTCACCACAGGTCCCTGCTCCTCAGACATGGTCTCACCTCAGGCTCCCTGCTCCTCAGACATGGTCTCACCTCAGGGTCCCTGCTCCTCAGACGTGGCCTCTACACTCGGGGTCCCTGCTCCTCAGACGAGGCCTCTACACTCGGGGTCCCTACTCCTCAGACGTGGCCTCTACACTCGGGGTCCCTGCTCCTCAGACGAGGCCTCTACACTCGGGGTCCCTGCTCCTCAGACGTGGCCTTTACACTCGGGGTCCCTGCTCCTCAGACGAGGCCTCTACACTCGGGGTCCCTGCTCCTCAGACGTGGCCTCTACGCACAGGTCTCTGCTCCTCAGACATGGTCTCACCTCAGGGTCCCTGCTCCTCAGACGTGGCCTCTACACTCGGGGTCCCTGCTCCTCAGACATGGCCTCTACACTCGGGGTCCCTGCTCCTCAGACATGGCCTCTACACTCGGGGTCCCTGCTCCTCAGACGTGGCCTCTACACTCGGGGTCCCTGCTCCTCAGACCTGGCCTTTACACTCGGGGTCCCTGCTCCTCAGACGTGGCCTCTACACTCGGGGTCCCTGCTCCTCAGATGTGTCCTCTACGCTCGGGGTCCCTGCTCCTCAGACATGGCCTCTACGCTCGGGGTCCCTGCTCCTCAGACGTGGCCTCTACGCTCGGGGTCCCTGCTCCTCAGACATGGCCTCTACGCTCGGGGTCCCTGCTCCTCAGATATGTGGTCTACACTCGGGGTCCCTGCTCCTCAGACATGGCCTCTACACTCAGGGTTTCTTCATTATCTCCAGTAACAGCTGTGTCTTCAACCATCGAATCTGCATTTCAGGTTTAAAAAGAAGAGACCCTCCCACTGCTTCACTTGACCATAAATAAATAAATAAATAAATCTAAAAAAAGAAGAAACCAGTGAGGAAGAAGAATTGACGAAACCTCAGCAGATCTTTAGGGATTGTTCTTGGTAGCCCTTCCCCCTGGTGGCAACATACTTCTCTTTGACTAGAACTGTGTCCCCTGGCCACCCATGGTTGTAGTGGAGGATGAGAAATTTCATTTTTATACATTGACACACCAACACCCGGAATAATATCAGACTCCTGTTCAAGAAAATGTCATAAATAGTGCTGGGGAGGCGATCAGCCATTTCCTGACAAGAGGCAGTCAGGACACCTGTGAGAGGGGCTCAGGAGAGTAAATCTGCAAAGGAGTGCCAGGCAACTTTGCTATCAGACTTTGCTCTTTTTGACTTTGTTGGGGCCCTCACCGGCGAGGTAGGCATGGCCTGTCTCCTCGGAGTGCCGTTGCCTGCAAACACGGACAGTCGCACTCAGATGCATCTTGCAATGAGGTTCCTATGTGTAAAAAGTGTAAAAAGCGTGGGCCATGGTGAGCTCCAATGTTTTCCGGTTGTAGTGTTATAGGGCATTGTCATTAGTTCTCGGAATTTATACAGAGGGGTTGTGTACAGGGCTTGTAGGGACCCACTGTCCCCAAAGAACCGGCTGTGATTGTCCTTACAGAGCTTGCAGGGAAGCTAGGAGTGGAAAAATCCCCATTTTATCCTCACAATTTCACCAGCATGCTCCAGTTAATTAAAATGACATAAGATTATTATTTATTTGTTCACCCTTCCTCCCTTAGTGCATAGCACGGCAGCAAGCAAGCAAATGAGGGTTGATTTATCCTCGTTTGACTCAGTGTCCTTTGCTGTTGTTCCTAAGTCATCAGCTTCTTTAATGTGCCGTGGAAGCCTGCTGTGCTCGATTGCTGGCGTTGTTGGAGACAGGATAATAAAAAACACCTAGTGTGCTGGCTGTGCCAACAAAGACAAATAAACGTATAGGCAAGGAGAAACTTCCCTTGGGTTCTGTTCCTAGAATGGTGTTGACGTCACTAGTGTGCAGTGAAGAAGATGAGCATGCCGGCTGGCTCATATGTGAATTCTATCCACATAGAGTTTGTCTTTCCAAACTGGAGCGAGTCAAGCGAAAGCCCCATGCCAGGGGGCTCTCGCAGCAGTTAGCTCTGAGCCACCTGGAGCCCGAGGTTTGCATCCCTGAGGGCAGGACACGCCGCCTGCCTCCCTTGCTTTCCGGCATGAACCCTCCGCTGCGCCCAGGAAGGAGGTAGCAGCTATGGCCGTTCTCAAGGTGGCCTGCTCGTGGGGCGCAAGTCGCCATAACAGCTCTCCAGGGGCAAGCTCGCTGATGCAAGACTCGCCTCCTCTCTCCTTCATTTTCCAAGAATAATAAACAGCTCCTTCTCCAATCTCTAGGCTGACGTTTAGGGCTGTGGAAACGTGGAAATAACAACCACCACAATGGCTTCCCACTCTGTTGAGAAATTTGAAGCTTTAAACAATGAATTGATATTTGTGACATGCAAGAAGCATAAGAGAGCTCCTCTTGGGACATATGGCTGAAACCAGAAGTCTGGGTGAGGGCTATTGTCACCACACCCAGGTTTCCAAGTGTGGTGTGTTAATAGAAAACTGGAGCTATAGCAAGGCCAACAGGGCAGAAGAAGACAGCCGCCGAAAGGATGGGTTTGTTAGATTCCAAGAGGGAGTGTGTCACATCATGCAGGGCCAACTGGGTAGCACCAGGACTAGTCAGGAGGCTGGGGCAGCTGGAGGAGAACATAGGCAAGAGCTTTACGGAAGTTTCTGTGGGAAGCAGCAGGCCGAGTAGGGTGAGCAGGCTCAGCACCGGCTTGCAGCAAGCCTAACTTCAGCAAGCTCTGGGGCCCAAGGGCTGTCCCCAGGACACAGTGGCCCAGAGTGTGACAGCCAACAAGGGAGGTGGCAGGGTGTGTGCTCTGGATCGGTCAGTTTCTATTTGAAAAGCATGCTCTTGCATGAGTCACTTACTGTCTTCACAAATTGGCCAGCCCCGGGGCGGTGGGGCAGCCCCTCCAGGGTCAGCAAGGCCACGGATGTCAAAGCATCACAAACCGAAAATAAAAGACACAGTCAATACAAGCCACCCCGGGTCGGGGAGGTGGGAAAGCCGCCCTGGGGAGCTGTGTTTATTGGAGCAAGCGTGGAGGGCGGCCATGGGGTCCACCAGCCTGGCCGAGGGGCGAGGCCCAGCTGCTCCCCACAGTGCAGGCCCCCACACAGGCAGTAGCAGACCCCGCAGATTTGGCAAGGGCCGCCTGCCAGCGGGCACTCCAGAGGCAGCTGGGGCCACCGGCAAGGCGGCCGCCCTGCACCAGGCAGCACTGCCTGCCTGCAGGACAGGTGTCCCTCTGCTCCTGCGCTTCCACCTGGCCAGTGCTGGCCACTGCTCCCTGTCTTCTTAGGTCATTTGACTTTTTTGCAAGCAAAGAAAATAACTTGCTTCCTGGAGTTAATGCTGCATGGATGAATGAGCAAGTCTTTGAGACCCTCTCAAAGCAGCTCGCAAAGATGTGGAAGGATCATCTCCTGAGCACGCACAGCCATTCTATGGAATCTAATCCTCAAATCCTTGCCAATGGCCTGGCAGGCCAGGTGCCCTCTCTGTGGACTCAGAGCAGCAAGGTCACTCTCCCAGCCACCTTTGTCACAGCGAGTAGAAGTGCAGCCCCTGGGGTGGGTGGGTGGTGGGGACAGGGCCCTCACCTGCACATGGTTTGCACAAGCTGGGCGTCCCCTCCTGGCCCGCTGGCCTCACCTTCCTCCCGGGCAGAGTGCTGCGGCCTCGTGCCGGCATGGCTCCCCGAAGGCAGGCCTCGGTGGAGTCTCCCCAGGAGTGCCGCCTGCACCTGGGAGGACAGCAGTTGCGTGAGCTCGTGGCTGTTAATGTGCTCTCCCCTGGCACTCTGGAATGTCACAGCAGTTCTGTGTTGGGCCAGGAACGATCTTCCCTACCATATGTGAGGGCCGGAGTCGCAGAGAAAGCCACCGAGTTCAGTGTCTATGAGTTAGAGCTCAGATGTCCTGATACCAGGAACTCCTGTCGTGGTGATTCTGTCGTGGCAGTAGGAGCTCTAGTCAGAGCTACGTCACAGACGCATGGCCCGGGGCAGCTGCGTGGCCCGGGGCAGCGCACTCACACCCTAGAGCTTTGGTTGTGAGTAGCACGGAACACAACTTACAGTGATATTGAAGAGCAAAGGCAATGTGTTGGCTTACTGGGTTCAAAGGCGCAAAGCCAAGGCTGGCTTTGGGCAATAACTGACCCAAATGGCAGGTTTCCTCCCCCCGTGTCTCCACATGCCTCGTCAGCGCCGGCTTTCCTCTATCGCCTCAGGATGGGGGCCCGCTGCTTCCTCCTGCTGCCAGCCTCCAGCCAGGGAAAAGCGCCCCGCTGCCCTGGCACCCTGGCGTCTTGCACTGGAGTGTGTCGAACCTGACTGGGCTGGCGTGGGCCGCGATTATCTCAGAGCCAGCCTGGAGGGTTTGTCTTGATTGAGGTAAGGCGGCCACGGCCCCTCCTGGAGGTAGGGGGAGGGGCCGTGGCCGCCTTACCTCAAACACAGCCCAGGAAAGGGGAGGGCAGCGCTGTGAGAGGGAGGAGGAGGGACCGGCACAGTGGTGCCTCTTACTCTTGAACTCGGGACTCTTGCCTCACTGCCGACTGGGTCAGGAGACATTCTTCCTCCTCAGGATGTGATGCCCAGAGGTCTGTGACACTGAAGGCCCTCATCCAGGACTCAGTGGCAGTGGGTGGGAGCGGGAGTGTGCCCTAGCTCTGAGCCCAGACCTCGCAGAGGGTGCTGTGCCCGCCAGCACCCTCCTGGCAGCTCCCCTTCAAACCAACCCACGCTCCCTTCTGGAAGGCAGGTTCTCCCTGTCCTTTGTTGAAGGCTTTGATTCTTCTAGAATACAAATCTGTGGTTTGGTGGGGTGACTATTCTGAGAGAGAGATGACAAGGAATGAAATCGAGCCTGCTGGAAACGGTCCCTGCAGTGATCTGATGAAAGACAGGCTCTCCAAAGTCACATTCTCTAGGCAAAAAATAACAAAATAAATAAGTTAAAGTAAAATAAACCCACAGCTTGGTATCCCCAATGGAGCATTTTGGAGACACGGCTAAAAGCGGAAAGGAAAAGGGGCTATAACAAGTTTGTGACTGTAATCACACATTTTCTTGGGCCCAAGGCTGGCTCCAGAAACTCAGCTTCGGCACCACAGGAGACCTTTGCTTGTGTCCCGTTGCTGCCACGTTATAAGTTTGTGTTTTTCAGGCCAGATATGTCAAAGCTATTTATTCTATCCTGAATGCATTCTCTGTTGCAAAGACATGTGACCGCACGGTCAGGGTTCCTTTCCCAAAGACAGATGAAGTGAGAAAAAATCAGGCATTTTCCTCACTCAACTAATTTTTTCCTTAAAAAGAAAAACCAGAAATAGAACTGTAGCCAAAAGCTAGTACATCTAATCACAGTTTTAAAAATACCCAAGTAGGCAAGTTGTAAAGGAGTACAAAGTGTAAGGATAAAGCTTAAATATGATTCTATTTCATAAAGACCATCCAGTATGACCGTACATTTTACATTGGGGAAACCAGAGACAGTTAGTTGTTCATGTTCTCAAAGGTCTTACTCAAGAAACTGAGCCTGAATTCATCGTCATCAACTGCCTGCAACCAATGGCCCTTTCTCTGAAATGTTCCCTGACTCTGTTCTAAGATAAGATTCTTACATGGAAACAAATTTTCTAAAGATAAGGCCACTGACTCTTCCAGCAGATCCTCATTTATAAGGTCTGACCAGTCCCTGCCAAGACCATCCTGCAACTGACTCCACCCACGCGATCACGGGATCTCCAAACAGGGCCCAGCCTCCCCCTCACTCAACGCCCAGTTTCCCCAGGTGTGTGGTCCCCCTTGCTGGAGCGGACAAGAAATCTAACTTTGTCAACTACAGATGCATCCCTGATGATCTATAGCTGGTAGATATTAACATGGGTTATACATGTTATGTATGTGTATATGGAAAATATAATATCAATATCACGTCAAATTATAATCATAGTTCATCTTTTCTCCAGGTACAAGTAATCTCAGTTACTTTCAGTTTTCTTTATATTTATGTAATTCTGCTGTGAATACACTTTCTAATTTTCTTTTTAATTAAGAAAATATTTCAAAGCCAGCCACACAGGGAATGGTATACCAGACCACCAAGAATCGACACGTGAGAATTTTGTCATCATTGCTCCAGAAACAAAATATTAGAGATAAAGCTAAAATCCCTTCATCATCTGCTGGCCCCCTCCCTCTGCAGAAGTAACCCCTGGGTAGAGGTAGTTCCATACGTGTTGTGGACATTCATTACAATGTGTATATCTAAAAGTAAGATAAGCAATTGCTTTGGATACTTTAAAAAATATGCCTCATTGATATTAAGCATCACATATTAATATTTTTACATGTATTTTCCTTGAATTATTATGGTTTTGCTATTGAGCCTTGTTGATAGATGTATATCTGGTTCATTTATTTTAACTGCTATGTAATATTCCATTATATGAATAAACCATTTATTTATTTGTTCCTATGCTGAGAGACAGTATGTTGTTTGCAAAATTCTGTTACAGGCAATACTGAAAAACCCCTTTACCCACATCGTCCTGTGCTCACCGGCAAGCAGGGTTTCTGGCCCCAGGTTATGAGTGGCTTCACCTGTAATAGTGTTGGCACAGCGCTCCCGAGTGGTGTACACAGAGAAAGACCCCTGCTGCTTTCAGCTGCCTCCCACGACATGCAGCGGTTGCAGCCACGCCATCCCAGCTCTCTTGTCCCTGAACACAGGGAAAGGGGGTTTGCTCTTGACCCCAGTGTTTCCTACGGGAGCCTCCTGACTTTCCGCCTCCCAGGTGGATCTCTGCATGTTCTGCGGATATTCCTGGAGATGCAGTCCCTCCCCTGATCAGGCCAGCATGCCACTATCTGCAGTAAATCTCTTTGTGCTTAAAATACTTGGATTCATTTCTGTTCCCTACCCTGAATTCTGACCTGCAAACACTCCCACCAGCGGTGATGAAGACTTTCTGATTTTCCTTGGTATTACTGGACTGCTTCTTGCCAACCTTTGCTTTTCCTCTTTCAATATCTATTCATATTCTCCGCTTGTTACACTAGACAGGCTAATTAAACTACACAGTGTAATACATAAACCCCAATCTTCCTGGCTTAGCATCAAAAAACGTTAACTTTACTCCCTGCATACATGATGTGAATCAGCTCTCACTGGGGCTCTCTGTGATATGGGCTTTTTTATTGAATAACTTAACCACCTTAGAGGTTTTGCTTTTAGCCACGGGGGGGCGGGGGGGGGGGGGGGGGGGNGGGGGGGGGGGGAGGAGAGAGAGAAAACAAGGAAGACGATGAGCGACATTTTAGGAGCCAGGCCTGGAAGGGGAGGGTGCAGCCTGCATTCCACTGACCAGAAGTCACTCACATCATCCACCTAACTTTGAGAGTCTGGGAATGTAAAAGCAATGTGGATCCAAGTAAGCACTAATGATCTCTGTGAATTCTGCCCTGCTGGTCACAAAATATCAATTTACTCCCTCCTGCTGATACATGGAACACACTCATGTTCCCCCAGGGAGACCATACAAGATGCATTGAATCTCTGCATCCAGTTCTAAGCCAAGAATGGCCCGGTGATGTATGTCCCTCTCCACCATGACCAGATGGGAAGTCTCTCAATGGACTAAAAGATTAAGTCACCCACCTCTCCTCCCCGTAGACTCTATAGACAAGGGTGGGGCAGACTGTGCACCTGCAGCAGGAACCTTGTCCAGCAAAGCCAAGAATGGAAGACACATTACAATTACTGATACAAACTTGCAATGGGTTCTCACTGGATACAAATGGGTTCCATTGTTTTTGACAACCCATGGAACCAAGGTCTGGGAGGCTCCTCCTTGTCCATTTCATCAGCCATATGCGAAGCACAGGCAGTGCGGAAACATGGTTGCTCCTCCTAGGGGATGCACAGCCTTAGAAGCCCGCATCTTGCTCTTGGGGCTGTTCTGGTCATCCATTGCTATATAATGAACACTTCCAAAAGTTACTGGCTTAAAAAACAAAGATTATTTATTTAGCTCACAAATGTACAATTAGGGCAGGGCTTGGTGGTGCCAGCTGGCGCTGGAGGACCTGCATCCTGAGCAGCTCAGGACGTGGCCAGCAAGCTGGTGCTGGCTGCAGCTGGGAGTTCACCCAGAGCTAAGGCCAGAAGGCTCGGTTCCTCCCACGTGGGTGCCCCCAGGTCTGTTGGGCTCCCTCACAACATGGTGATGTGTTTCAGGAGCAAACATCCCACGAGAACCAGGCAGACAATTCACCACCCTGTATGAGTTGCCATGGAAATCACATGGTATCAGTTCCACCGCCATCACAGCATGGCCAGAGTCAAGGGGAGAGAATACAGAGACCCTCCACCTTCTCCCTGTGGGAGGCGCATCCATCACGATGTGACAGAGCACGGTGAGGGGTGCAGTGTGGTCATCTGGGAAACAGTCTGCCACGCAGGCCCACACAGTCTTTGGATCTCAGGCAGTAAACATGTTTGTTGTTGTTGTTTCTGTTAATGAAGTCTTTGGAACATGATCTCCTCAAAAACCTAATGGATTTCTGGTCTGTTTGCTTCCGTTCAGGTCCAAACTCCAGTATGTCGTGGCCCGTTTACCGGAGGGAGGATGAACACAGAACATAAAACACAAACGCAGAACACAAAGAAAAACGCAGACACGCATACAAATGGTTGACTCGAGTAATAATACACCGGGTCGGTTTTATTTTTATACTCTAAAAGATTAAAGTTAGTTCCTTGTACGTAACCTCCCAGGCATTGCAGCAATGGCAATAAATTCCGGAATAGCCTTAGGGAAGCAAACATCCCCTGACTCAGAATCTCAAGGTGGTTGCTCTAGGCACTAGGCATAGATAAAGAACCGAGATTAGCAAGGATGGGCAAGGTGAGCCACAGGGGGCATTTCTCATCCCCAGCTTCTCTTAGGGTGACCCCTAAGATCTTCTGCTGAACCCCGGCAGCTGTGCCTGGCTTAGGTCGCCCCTCCCTTGAGGGGTCTTACCCATCATTGACTAACCTGCCATCTTATGGGGTGTACGCAGCAATCACAGGAACAATGTGTTAATCATGTGGCCTCCAGATCCCCAGTGCCGTGGGGTGGGGCTGCTCTTGCTAGGTGCAGCTCAGGTCCTTTGTTATGCCTCTAGGCAGCACCTTTGTTTATCACAGGGAGCCTGTCTGGAACAGACTACTTTCAAACGCTCTGGGCAGAACCAGTACATTACTCACTAACTTTAATTCTTAAACTAGGAAAATATATGTCAGTCCCCTACACCAGTAACGACACCCCTGGTTTCTGGGTTTTTCTTGAGTATAGATTCGAGCCTTCTTTATTACTGTTTCCTTATTAGTATTCCTCTTCCTCTCAACTTTCTGGAGGCTTTCAGGCTTGTGTGGAAAAGACAGATCCTTACTGCCATCTTTCTCGCTAACCACTGGAGAAATTTTATGGGCTGTCATTGGACAGATTCTTTTCAAACCCCATGTCCTGTTGCTTGTGACCTAGAAACAATCGGCTTTTCCAACTCGGCAGTGATTGAATTTTTGGACTTTCCCACTTCTCTTCTATTTCTCCTTATAAACAGCCCAATTTTCTCTTGGCCTCATCTCATTCTTGGAACACCTTTCCAAAGGTGGTGCGTATACACTCTGAATCTTTCTAATTCACTTCTGCTCTTCAAGCTGTCAGCTCAATTAGGCAAATTACACGCCTCCCAATTATCACAGGCAAGAATTTTACCAAATATGAGCCAGTTCACAACATGGATTTCCATCGTTCCAGGCTTAAGTTTTAGTTTCATTGCCCCTTGCCACCCAAAACTAAAGCGATGTCATATATCTCAGGTTTTTCCTATGCAAACACCCTACTCCTGGCACTAGTTTTTGAATGGATAAAGGTAATTAAGATGGGATGCTCTAATGAACAACTCAAATAGCTCCGTGGCTTAATACAGTAAATGTTTATTTGCTGCTCACATCCTAGCTGGATGTGGCTCTAGCCCAGATGATGGCCCCTCTCACCAGGAATTCAGGGATCCAGGAACATTCCATCTTGAAGGCTATGAAAATGGAGAAGACAGAGCTCATGGAAGATTACTGGGATGTCTTAGAGGCCAGACCTACAGTGAGGGACATCTCTTTGCTCAAATGTCCTTGGCCAAATTTAGCCACCTGGCCAGTCTAAGCAGAGTGTTAGTGAATAGAGAGGCCAGATGTGAGTGGAGTAGACAATGTTTGTCCCAGTGTGGTTTCTTTTTCTGCTTCTCATTGAGATGTAGAAAATATTCATTTTTTTTCTTACTAATCCCCTATAAGTTATAGCATTATCCATATCTTTCTTAAACCCAGGACTATATCTTGAAACTCTTAAAGTATACTTTGTTATTCATAAGTTTTCACTTAATTGAAATTATCAATTTTTTCTTTCACAGTTTATGCTTTTGACCCTTGTCTAAGAAATGCTTTCCTCCCCTGAGGGCATAGATTTTTTTTGTGTTTTCTTGTAAAAACCTCTCATCACTGTTCTGTATATGGAGATCTAGGATTGGGTTTTATATTTTCAGCCCACAGAGAGCAAAGGGAGCAGTCCATTTTCTTAACAACTTCTACTTCCCAACATAAGAACAGCATATCATTTGCATATTATATTTCCAAACATAATAGCTCTCTTTCTGAACTCTCATTTTGTACCATTTTCTGCTAAATTATGCATTGAAAACAATATTTGTTATTTTATATCTCTAGATGGTAGTTTTAAACTTAGTTTGCCTTATTGCTCAAACTGGAGTTCACATACTTTTTTGAAAGAAGTTAAGATTGTAATTGTCATTTTTTTTTTTTTTTTGAGACAGAGTCTCACTTTATTGCTCAGGCTAGAGTGAGTGCCGTGGCATCAGCCTATCTCACAGCAACCTCAAACTCCTGGGCTCAAGTAATCCTGCTGCCTCAGCCTCCCAAGTAGCTGGGACTACAGGCATGTGCCACCATGCCCGGCTAATTTTTTCCTATATATATTAGTTGGCCAATTAATTTCTTTCTATTTATAGTAGAGATGGGGTCTCGCTCTTGCTCAGGCTGGTCTCGAACTCCTGAGCTCAAATGATCCGCCCACCTCAGCCTCCCAGAGAGCTAGGATTACAGGCGTGAGCCCCCGCGCCCAGCCTGTAATTGTCATTGATATATGTGATTTACTCTTTTTTTTTTCTTCTTAATGGTTTATTTATTTATTTGTATTTCAGCATATTATGGGGATACAAATGTTTAGGTTACGTATGTAAAGCCCTTGCCCTCCCCAGTCAGAGCTTCAAGCGTGTCCATCCCCCAGATGGTGGCATCGCACTCATTATGTATGTGTGTATCCATCGCCTCCTCCCGCCTCTCATCTGCCCAACGCCCAATAAATGTTATTCCTATACGTGCACTTAGGTGTTGATCAGTGAAACTAATATGCAGGTGAGTACATGTGGTGCTTGTTTTTCCATTCTTGGAATACTTCTCATTTACTCTTATTAAATATTCTTCAAAGATGACTTTTAATAACTACATATAATTTATCTTATGGATCCAACATTCACTTTGGTGGAAGTTTATCTTGCCCCTTTTTATACATTACTATTTAACCTTCGCCTGGTTTCCCCTGGCTTCCCTCCATCTCAGGGTTTCAAGAGCTTTATCTGGTGACAAAGCTCTTGCTACTCTTTCTGTCTTTCCAAAAAGGAGCTGTCCCTGTTCTCAGAGGCCCCGACCCAGTCAGAGGGCTTCTTTAGGGATTCCACCACTCACTGCTCTCTCTCTTTTCCCCGACCCATGCGCATCCATCCCTCACCCATCCATAATTTACAAAATTTCAATTTTACAAAGAACATATATTTATGCCTATATGTCTACAGATGCTCCTATTTCACTTTTACTAAAAACAATCTTTGTAAGACACACTGTATTCTGTAATTACCTCATAGACAAATGCCAAGCTGCCCACTGCTTTTGCTGCGAGGGCCTTGCAAGCCTGGCAGGGCTAGGGAGGGTACTTAGTGCCTCAGACCAGTCGCTCTGTGCCTGGCAGTCAGTGCCTGGACTGAATGCCTGGACTGTTTGCTCCATCGCTTGCAGCATTATGTTCACCTAAACCAGAATTAAAAGGGATAAACAATAAAAAAATAAAGTGTAAAAATGAAGCAAAAGAAGGAACTTTACCTTTAAAATGTTAAAACTAGAGGCAATAAAGAATATAAAATCAGGGAACAGAAGCAGCACTCCCTGTTGCCATGTGTTTTTCCACTTATAGATGGGAAATTATTTTGGTGAAAAGAAAATCGGAAAGGTAGGTGCTATTTATGCTTTGTTTTAACACATTGTTTCTAAGGCTGGAGGAGCGCCTGTCTAGAAGTGGGGGACACTTGGGCCACTCTGGACAGAGAGCCACAACGGATGGGAGAGGGAGCCACGTCCTCTCGCCGTGCAGAGCCGTGTGATGGGTGGGTGGAGACCCCAGAAGGAAGAAATGAAAGAACAGGATACAAATAAGAAAGCTCTGGGATGCCAGAGTCATTGTGAACATTTTGGAAACTCAACAAGGGCACCCCTCTCTTGAGCCTCATATTAAAACATTTTGAAGTTGCCAATGATTTCTTTCTTGAAATTTTCAGAACTATTCATTGGAGGATTCCAGCATTGTATTTAATATTATCTATTTTGAAGAGAAAGCCTTCTCACCACAGATGGCAAAGAGATCTTAGTTTACTTTTTGGTTGAACAATCTGAAGGTTATAAATTGAAGCCACGGCTGGTGGAATCCTCTTAAATATCTGTGACTATAAAAAGTTTGAGAAGAAACTTTACAAACTTGACAAATGAACCTGTTCCTTTATAGCACAAAGTACTAAAAAGATATTTATTTGAATAATTTTATGATGATCCAAATTAATGCAGAATTTTCTATTTAAAATGAAACTACCAAATGGTTAGTCAGGACTCATCTTCCCTCCCCACTGAGGAGCACAACCATTAAACTGGAAATAACATAACACAACAAACAAAGATGAGCTTTGAAAGACTGAAAGGGCGACTGGCTCAGCAGGGCCTAGGCTGGACAGGGAGAAACGCAGCCAACCAGCAGCCCTGGCCCACTTCCATGGTCCCTGGGCTGCTGGGACAAACCCCTGCTTGCATGACTAGGCATCCGCAGTCCCTGTGCTGGTGGAAGGCCATCCATCTGTGTGGCTCTGCCCTGTAATCCCCACATCCAGCACTGAGGCTGTCACTGCACCTGAGCCCAAGGCTATGCCCTGTGACTCCAGAGCCCCCACCAGGCCTGTCACACCATCGCCGAGATTCCAGAGTTTTGCCTGGGCCCCGAAACCCCAACCCTGAGTCTTTACCACTGCTGCTTGACCAGAAGAACAACCCTGAGGTCTAAGTCTTCACTGGGGCCCTCCATTGCTCCTGGACCTGTTTTATGCAAATGCCCACAGCCCAGTCACCCACAACCACTGCCTAGATAGACTCACTCAGCTGCCACTATCACATCCATAGGGTGACCCCCAGGCAGAGCAATTCCCCACAACGACAGCCTACATGGAGAGATTTGCATCCAGTCCCCAACTCAAACTTCCAACAACAAGCAGGGAACAACCCACAACCCTGCGTGAAGATCATCCAGCACTAGCTCAAACTGAGTCAATCACAATGGAATGGGTCAAAACAGGACAGCTGTTCTTCAGGCTGTCAGTCCACCCACCCCTTCCCTTATGAGTCAACATTCCAGAGTAGGTCACAAAAGCTCCACCCAGGATCCTCCCCTTCCCCTAACTAAACAGGAGAGTTCCCAGAAAAGGAAAAGAGGTGCCCAGCAATCCTAGTAGCCCAGAGCCAAGAGAAGAGGAGTCAGATAAGAAGAAACCAGCAAAAGAACCGTGGCAACGTGAAAAAACAAAACAGTTTGACACCCCCAAGGGATCACAGTAGAGCTATAGTAGGGGACCCAACTACAAGGAAATTGCCAAAATGACAGAAATGGAATTCAGAATATGGATGGCAAATAAGAGAAAGGTGAAAACCAAGAAGCCAAACAGATATTTCAGAAAAGCAATGAAAAAGTCACTAAAGAGCTAGAAAATATAAGAAAGGATATATTAGAACTTAAAGAAATGAAGGAGTCATTTAGGGAATTTCAAAACACAGCAGAAAGCTTCAACAACAGACTAAACCAAGGAGAAGAAAGAATCTCAGCTTGAAGACAAGACTCTCAGGCTAACCCAGTCATTCAAAGAGGCAGAGAAGAGAATAAAAAGGACTGAGCAATAGCTGAGACAGGTAGGGGAATACACGTAGAAAGCTAACATAAGAATTATAGGTATCCCTGGGGGAGATAAAAGAAAAGAAAGAGCTAAAAGCATGGAAAATCTATTTGAGGGAATTATTGAAGAAAACTTTCCTGATATCACCAGACATCCAGATATACAGATACAAGAGGGTCATCAAACATCAGGAAGATTCATAGCAAATAGAACATCTCCAAGACACATAGTAATCAACCTGGCCAAAGTCAAAATGAAGGAGAAAATTCTGCAAGATGGAAATCAAAAGATTCTTTGAGCTGAATAACCAAGGGGACACAAGCTATCAAAATCTATGGGATTCAGCAGAAGCATTCCTCAGGAGAAATTTTATAGCTTTAAATGCCTACATCTAAAAGACAGAAAGATCACAAATTAACAACCTAATGTCACATCTCAAGGAACTAGAAAAAAAAGAGCAAACAAAACCCAAAGCCAGTAGAAGAACAGAAATAACAAAATTCAAAGCAGAACTAAATGAAATGGGAAACAAAAAAATAATAAAAAGGGTCAATGAAATAAAAAAGTTGGTTCTTTGAAAAGATAAACAAAATTCATAGACATCTTGCTAGATTAGCCAGGAATAGAAGAGAAAGTACCCAAATAAGTTCAATCAGAAATGAAAAAGGAGATATTATAACTGTTCCCACAGAAATGCAAAACACTATGCATGGATACTATGAAAATCTCTATGCACATAAAGTAGAAAATGTAGAGGAAATAGACAAAGTCCTGGAAACACACAATCTCCCAAGACTCAATCAGGAAGTAATAGAACTCCTGAACTGACCAATAATGAGCAGTGAGATAGAAGTGATAATAAAATGTCTTTCAACACACAAAGCCCTGGACTAGATGAATTCACGAAGAAATTCTACCGACCTACACAGACAAACTGGTACCCATACTACAGAAATTATTCCATAACATAGAGAAGAAGGGAATCTTCCCCAACTCATTCTATTAAGCCAGTATTGCCTTGATTCCAAAGTGAAGAAGAACACAACAGAAAAAGAAAACTACAGACCAATATCCTTTATTAAGATAGATGCAAAAATTCTCAACAAAATGCTAGCTTCTGTTTAAATTCAACAGCACATCATAAAGATAATTCATCATGTTCAAATGGGCTTCATCCCGGGGATACAAGGATGGCTCAATATACATAAATCAATAAATATGTTTCACCACATAAATAGAAGTAAAAAAAATATCATATCATCTCAATAGATGCAGAGAAAGCATTCAAGAAAATCCAGCACACTTTAATGATAAAAACCCTCAATGAACTAGGCATAGATGGAATATATCTTAAAATTATAAAAGCCATATATGACAAACACACAGCCAGCATCATACTGAATGGGGAGAAGTTGACTGCACTCTCACTAAGAATGGGAACAAAACAAGAGTGCCCACTGTCACTACTTCTGTTCATAATAGTGCTGGGAGTCCTAGCCAGAGCAATCAGGCAAGAGAAAGAAATAAAGGATATCCAAATCGGGAAAGAGAAGATCAAACTATCACTTTTTGCTGATGATATAACCTTGTATCTAGAAAACCCCAAAGACTCCACCAAGACACTCCTGGAATTGATAAATAAATTCAGCAAAGTCTCAGGTTATAAAATCATTGTACATAAATCAGTAGCATTTCTACATAATATATATATAAATATTATATTATATATGGATATATTATGTAGAAATATATTATATAATTTATGTATGTTATAAATATATATTATATATGTGTGTATTATATTACAGTCAAGCTGAGAGGCAAGTCAAAGACTCAATACCACTCACAGTAGCTACAAAGAAAATAAAATACCTAGGAATATACTTAACCAAGGAGGTGAAAGATCTCTACAAGGAGAACTATGAAACATTGAGTAACAAAATCACAGATGACACAAAAAAAGTGGAAAAACATATCATACTCATGGATTGGTAGAATCAACATTGTTAAAATGTCCATACTACCCAAAGTGATTTATAGATTCAGTGCAATCCCTACCAAAATACCAACATCACATTTCATGGATCTAGAAAAAATAATTCTATGCTTTGTTTAGAACCAGAAAAGAGACCAAATAGCCAAAGCAATCTTAAGCAAAAAGAAGAAATCTGGAGGTATCACATTACCAGACTTCAAACTGTACTACAAGGTTATAGTAACCAAAACAGCATAGTATTGGCCCCAAAATAGAGACATACATCAATGGAACAGAACAGAGAATCCAGACATAAGACCATCTACTTTGACAAAGCAGACAACATACAATGAGGAAAAGAAGCCCTATTCAATAAATGGTGCTGGAAAAATTAGATAGCCACATGCAGAAAAATGAAACAGGACCCCTATCTCTTACCACTCACAAAATTAATTCAAGATAGATAAAAGATTTAAATGTAAGTCATGACACCATAAGAATTCTAGAGGAGGCCGGGCGCGGTGGCTCAAGCCTGTAATCCTAGCTCTCTGGGAGGCCGAGGTGGGCGGATCATTTGAGCTCAGGAGTTCGAGACCAGCCTGAGCAAGAGCGAGACCCCATCTCTACTATAAATAGAAAGAAATTAATTGGCCAACTAATATATATAGAAAAAAAAATTAGCCGGGCATGGTGGCACATGCCTGTAGTCCCA
>VSMD01025707.1:0-51249 GCA_008750895.1 Mirza zaza | reverse complement strand
TTGGGTAAAAATGTAAATATTTTAAAGATGTCAATTTCCACCAAAATTAATTTTTGCAATCCCAATGAAAATGTTATCAGTAATTTTTAGAGAATTTGACTGTACAATTCTATAATTCACATAGGAATAAATGCAAAATAATACCTAAGCCACTTATGAAAAAATAAGCCTGTTAAAAAGCATACTCCTCACCCAAATTAAAAATTTATAAAAAGATAGTAATTAGAAAAATTGTGGCATTATAATAGAAACAGATGATAAAATCCAAATATGAAATGTCTGATTTCAAATCACAAGTACAGTTTATTATATCTCAAATAAGAAACAGTACAATTAATCAAAATATGTGCCTAAACTATGGACACAGTTTTGCCATCTTAACAGTAGCTTGTTTATAAAAGTAGCAAGGAAGCCTGGAGAGCAAGTGGAGATGAAATCGCGAAAGGTGTTTTCACAGCTTGTTGAGAATTAAATAATTTTCCTTGCAAGAAGTGGTCCAAAGCCTGGAAGAAGTGGTAATCAGTTGGTACTAGTCTGGTGAATACAGTGGATGAAAGAGAGCTTCCAAGTTCAGCTTCTGCAGTTTAAGCAGTGTTGTTTGTGCGACATGTGGTCAAGCATTGTCTTTCAAGAGGATAGGCCTGTCTCTATTGACCACTCTTGGCTGCTTAATCACAAGCATACTCATCATTTCATCCAATTGGTTGCAGTAGACTTCCACTGCATTGGATTGACCAGGCTTTATGAAGCTGTAGTGGATAATACTAGCACTGGACCACTATACAGACACCATTAGCTTTTGTTGATGAATATTTGGTTTGGGACTGTGTTTCAGCACTTCATCTTTATCCAACCATTGTGCCAAATGCTTGCAGATGTCAAAAAAAATCCATTTTTCATCTCACATTGTTAATACTAAGGTGTAAAAATGGTTTGCCTTTATGTTGTAACAGCAAAGAAAGGCAAGCTTTTAGATGATTTCTCTCCTGATGCTCATTTAATTCATGCAGAACTCATTTATCTAGCTTCTTTGCCTTGCCAATTTGTTTCAAATATTCCAATAATTTTTGGAATAGTAATGTCAAATCTTGCTGCTATTCATGCATAGGTTGAGACGGATTCACTTCCGCTACAGCTTTCAGCTCATCATTATCCACCTTGCTCTCAAGTCACCCATGTGGTTCATGTTCAAGATTAAAATCACCAGAATGGAACCTTTCAAATGACTGACATACTATCCGTTCATTAGCCACATCCTTCCCAAACACTTTGTTGATATTTTGAGCTATCTGTACCACATCCCTTCCATGATGAAACTCATAGTCGAAAATACCATGAATTTTTGACTTATCCATGGTTTCACAAAAATATTAAAGGAATACTTTCCAAAGGTTACTAAGGACAAGCAATAGTTCCTATTCCTACCAACGATAGTGGAAAAGCTAACACTCACAGGGCATTGATTAGAGTATTCAGCAGAAGTTTACCTCAGTAGTAAAACAACATTAGTTCTAGACTTATTATTGCTCTTATCTCACATAACAAATCTTAATGACAAGACCCAGATATTCAAACTACTTACAAATAACTGGATTCCAGAAAAAAGCTGTCAGTCTATTTCTCATAATACAAAAGTACACAGTGCCCCAAAATATGAAATTGATAATATCTGCCATTTAATCAAAAACTACAAGGAATGCAAAAAGCAAGAAAATGTAGCTCATAATGTGTAGAAAAACCAATTAATCAAAACTCACCCCAAAATAATACAGATTATAAAATTAATAGATAAAAATATGAAACAGTTATTATTAAAAAACTCATATTTAAGATACTTTGAACACACATAGACATCGAAGATGTTAAAAAAAACTGAAATCAAACTTAAAAAACTGAAAACTGAAAATTCAAAATGAAAAATACATAAGATAAAATAAGTAGCAGAATAGACTTGAAGAGATAGGAATAGGAACTATTCAAATGGAAGCACAGACGAAAAAAAGAAAGGGAAGTAAGAACAGATCATCAGGGAACCATGTGACAAATTCAAATGACCTAACATATGTATAAATAGAGTCACAGAAGAAGATGTGAAGGAGAGAGAGGAGAAAAAAATGTTAAAAATTGATACCCAAAAACTTTCTAAAACTTTCTAAATCAGGTAAAAATTATAGAACCAAATATCAAAATAATTTAGTGAAAACCAAGTATAAAACCATAGAAACAATTTCATTAACAACATTATAATGTTGGTTAGTAATTTCTAAAACAAATGATTAAGAGAAAAAAATCTTAAAATTTGCCATAAAAAAACACACACATACAACATTATGTACAGAGGAAAAATGCTAAAGAGGACAGCAAATTTCTCATCGGAAACTTTGTAAGCCAGAAGACAATGGATAATTTTAAAATGCTAAAAGAAAAAATAAATGTCAAAGAGAGACTGAAATGAAAGACTTTTAGAAATTCAAAGGTTGGCTAACATCATACTGAAGGGGGAAAATCTGAAAGGTTTTCTGCTGAGATCTGGAACAAGACTAGGATGTACACTTTTACCACCTCTATTCAACATAGTATTGAAAGTCCTAGCAAGAGCAATTAGTAAAGAGAAAGGAATAAAAGCTATCCAAATTGGAAAGGAGGAAGTAAAATTATCCCTTTTTGCAGATGACATGATCTTATATATAGAAAACCCTAAAGACTTCACCAAAAAAACTATTAGAACTAATAAGCAAATCCAACAAAATTATAGGATACAAAATAAACACACAAATCAGTAGCATTTTTGTATATCTATAATGAACTATCCCCCTAAAAATCAAGAAAACCACCCCATTTATAATAGCTATTGATAATCAAGGTATGTAGAAATAAATTTAACTATGAAGGGGAAAGATCTTTTCACTTAAAACTAGAAAACACTGATGAAAGAAATTGATATCCCACTTTCATGGATTGGAAGAATGAATATTGTTAAAATGTCCATACTATCAAAAGTGATATACAAATTCAATGCAATCACTATCAAAGTACCACTAGCATTCTAAATAGAAAAATAATAATAATAAAAACTAAAATTCATACAGAATTACAAATGACCCCGTATAACCAAACCAACATTGAGAGTAAAAGGAACAAAGTTAGAGGCATCATAGTCCCTGACTCAAAGTATACTTCAAAGCTATAGTAGCCAAAACAGCATGGTGCTGGCATAAAAACAGTCCTATGGAGCAACAGAACAGGATAGAGAGCCCAGAAATAAATCCACACACCTGCAGCCAACTCATTTTCTAAAATAGTGCCAAGAACACACATTGAGAAAAGGATAATTTCTTCAATAAATAGTACTGGAAAAATTGGATGGCCACATACAGAAGACTGAGACTAGGCCCCTGTCTCTCATTATATACAAAAAATCAACTCAAAATGAAATGGATTAAAGACTTACATATAAGACCCAAAACTATAAAATTACTGGAAGAAAACATAGGGAAAATGCTTCATGGCTTTGACTAGGCAAGGATTTTTTGGATAAGACCTCAAAAACACAGGCAACAGAAGCAAAAATAGACAAATAGTGCTATAACAAACTATTAATAAAACACTTCTGTATAGCAAAGGAAACAATCAGTGGAATGAAGAAACAAGTTACAGAATGGGAGAAAATATTTACAAACTATACATCTGAAAAGGGGTTAATATCCAGAATATATCAGGAATGCAGACACCTCAATAGCAACAAAGAAAAAAAAGAACACATACAAATGGCCAAGTATATGAAAAAATACTCACCATCACTTATCATCATGGAAATCAAATCAAAACCACAGAGAGATAT
Organism: Mirza zaza; assembly: GCA_008750895.1. Lineage (NCBI taxonomy): Eukaryota > Metazoa > Chordata > Mammalia > Primates > Cheirogaleidae > Mirza > Mirza zaza. Next base: position 47,408 of record VSMD01025707.1, on the reverse strand, counting down.
TACTTCACTACAGTTAGAACTGCTATTATCAAAAAGACAAAAGATAACAAGTAAGGTGAGTATGTGGAGAAAAAGAAACACTTATACACTGTTGGTAAGAATATAAATTAGTATATCCATTGCAGATGTAGTAGGGAGGTTTTAAAATTAAAAACAGATCTTCTCAAAAGAATACATACAAATAGCCAACAGGTGTTTGAAAAATTTGTTCAACATAATTAGTCATCAGAGAAATGCAAATCAAAACTCAATGAGATATCAGTTAAGACGGCTTTTATCAAAAAGACAGGCAATAATGAATGCTGGTGAGGATATGGAGAAAGGGGGACTCCTGTACACTGTTGGTGGGAATGTAAATTAGTATAACTACTATGGAGAACAGTATGGAGGTTTCTAAAAAAACCAAAAATAGAGCTACCATATGACCCAGAATTATCATTGTTGGGTATTTATCCAAATGAAGGGAATTCAGTATATCTAAAAGATGTCTGCACTCCCATGTTTATTGCAGCACTATTCATATTAGCCAAGATATGGAATCAATCTAAGTGTTCAACAATGGATGAATGTTATGAAATACTAATTTTATAGTATAGCATACTATACTATACTATAAATAGTATTCCATTATAGTATATAATGGAATTATATACTATAATGGAATACTATCCAGCCATAAAAAATTAAATCCTGCCATTTGTAACAACATAAATGAGCCTGGAGCACATTATATTAAGTGAAATAAGTCAGATATAGAAAAACAAATACTGAATGATTTCACTCCTACACAGAACCTAAAAAAGTTGATCTCATAAGGGAAGAGAATAAACAGTGCTTATCAGAGACTGGGGAGAAGAGGGGAAAGAACAGGATGGCGAGAAGTAGATCAAGGTGTACAAAGTTACACTTAGAATGAATAAGTTTCGGTGTTTTATTGCGTGGTAGGATGACAATAATGCATTGCAAGATAGTTAACAATAATGCACTGTATTTTTCAAAATAGCTGGAAGACAGTATGTTCAATGTTCTCACCACAAACAAATGATAAATGTTTACAGTGACAGATGTGCTAATTATGCTGATTTGATCATTACACAATGTATAGATGTATGGAACATAACATTGTACCCAAGAAATATGTACCATTATTATGTACCAATTAAAAAATTTTAAAAAGAAGCAATCAAGGAGTTCAAAGCCCAGCAATTTTCAAAATGCATTGAGGCAAATTTTGACATTAATTAATAAAAATATCTATGTTATTTATTTAAAAAAATTCAAAGGTTGAAATAATTCATTACCGCACATTACAAGAAATGTTAGACAACATCCTTACTGAAGAATGAAAATGATCTGAATAGAAACCAGTATCTACACAAAATGATGAAACATATCAGAAATGGTACCTACATGGGTGAAAAAATATATATATATATAATCAAAAGTACAAAAAGATTATTTATGGTTTAAAGCAAAAATAATGTTAATTCATTTTAGAGTTTAGACTTATACATGTCACATGTATAAGTAAATTTATGACAACAATAACACAGAAGACAAGAGAAAAGAAATAGAAATAATACTCTTTCAAGGTTGTTATACTATACAGGAACTTGTATGTCATTTGAAGATAAACTACGATAAGTAAAATATATGTACTCTAAATCCTAGTGCGCACACACTAAAACAATATAACAGAGTTATATTTAAAAAGGCAAAAAAAGAAATGATTTGGAGTCATAATGAAGAACCTACTTTCGGTGCTACTAATTTTCTCTCCTGTTTTTTCTGTTCTATATTTTATTGATTTCCACCCATTTATCATTTTTTTTCTTTTACTAATGTTGGCACTAATTTACTCTTCTCTTACTAGTACTCATAGTTGATTCTGTGGTGATGGATTTGAGACCATTCTTCATTTATAATATAGGTATTTAGTGCATTAAATTTACCTCTGAATATGGCCTTATCTAATTCCCATGTATTTTGATATATTGATTTTTGAATTTTTATTTATTTCAAAACACTTTTAAACTTCTTTTTTGTTTCTTCTTTGACTTATTAATTATTCAGGCATGCATATGTTATTTATATTCCAAATATTGGGAGATTTTAGAGATAAATGTCTGCTATTGTCTCCTAATTTAATGCCATTTGGGTTAAAGAGCACCCTTGCTATATTTTAAATCCTCTTAAATTTGAGACTTGTTTTATGGCTCTGATATGATATACCTTAATATATGTTTCCTGTACATTTGAGAAGATTGTGGATTTGGTTGCAGTGGGCTGCAGTATTTCATAACACTTGACAATTAGGACATTTAGGTCAACAAGGTCAAGTTGATTGAAAGTGTTGTTCAAGGTTTCAGTAACCCCAGTGACTGACTACTTTCTTACTACTTGTCCTACCAATTATTGAGAGAAATATATTGAACTCTCTGTCTAGATTTGTATTTGCCTATTTATCCTTATGGTATTATCTGGTTTTGACCCATATTGATTGGTTCTTTGCAAAGATTAGTAAAATTTCTAAACAAGACTGATCAGGAAAAAATGGGAGAAGTAACAAATTATTAACATCAAGAGTGAGAGGGATTGCATCAGTATAGACTTCATATATATCAAAGGAAAATAAGAAAATATTCATTTTTCTGGTTCCTTAGTTTCCTTGAGATGTTTATTTTTATCTTTGTTTAGGTGTTTATTGCTATAAACTTCCTTCTGGGAACTTCTTTTGCTACATCTCATAAGTATGTCAAGTTTCCAGTTTTGTTTATTTCAAGATATTTTTTAATGAATAATAAATATCTCTTTTGATTTTTTTTAACCTGTTCCTTGTTTTGGAGCATGTTGATTAATTTCCACATATTTGTGAATTTTCCACTTTTCCTCCTATTTTTTTAAAAATGGATGAAGAATAGATATTTCTCAAAGAAGACATATAAACGGCCAACAGATACATGGCAAAAGGCTCAATATCACAGTCTTTAGGAAAATGCAAATTAAAACCACAATGAGATATCACCTAATATGGAAAAAAACACCTTATGTGCTATTGATTAGAATGTTAATTAGTACAGCCATGATAAAAATCACGTTGGAGGTTCCCCCAAAAGCCAAAAATAGAATTACCATATGATCCAGCAATCCCACTTCTGGGTACATACTAGAAGTAAATGAAATTAGTACGCCAAAAACATAACTTTACTCTCATGTTCATCGCAGCATTATTCACAATAGCCAAAATATATAATCATTCTAAGTGTCCATCAAAATGAAAGAATGGGCAAAATGAACGAATGGGGTACATGTACCACATTTTCTTTGCCCATTCCTCACCCATATATATATATATATATATATACATATATATGTGTATATATATATACACACACACATATATATATATGTATTGTGTATGTTTGTGTATATATATGTTTTGTGTATGTTTGTATATATATATATACATATATACATGTATATATATACGTATATATACCCATATATATATACACACAAACATACACAAAACATAACAAAATACTTATGCCAATGAAAAAAGCTAAACAACATAAAATTGATATTAATCTGTTATGACAGAAAGTAGGTTAATTGTTACTTAAGGGTAGGGTATATGGTAGAGGGAGAGATTATAATGTATGAGGGGAACATTTGGGGTGACGGATATATTACTATCTTAATTGTGATGATAGTTTCAAATTTTCAGGTATATGTATGTGCACATATAGATAGATCTGTGTGTCAAAGCTTATCAAATTGTACACTGAAAACATGAGCACTATATTAGTTATATCTTAATAACTTGATTTTTTCAAAAGAAATTATCAGGGGTGAGACTATTGGAACAAAATTGTTAATGATTTTATAACTCTTAAAGCATCAAATTACTTTCCAAATGTATTGAAGAAATATAAATTACTATATGAAGCTTTTTTTCCAGTTTCATTTGTTTGACTCACCAGCATTTTTAAAGATAGTTGTTAAATGACATATTACAGTTTAAGAATTTAGATTTTTAAAAATAATTAATAATTGTTGATTTTCCAGAATCAACAATCATTTCAAAGCAAGCCACATGGTCTCATGTCCAATTCAATCAAGTTTTATTTGAAAGACGTTTCTCTAATACACAAAATACCTGCTCCCCTAGAATGATTCAGAATAATGTAACCATGAACTTCAACCTACTAGTTATAACTTCTCTTAAAAAATAAGTATTATACTTTCAATATTTTTTTTATTTTAGTGAATTATGGGGGTACAAGTGTTAAGGTTACATATATTGCCTATGACCTCCCTCCCCCCTCGAATCAGAGCTTCAAGCGTGTCCATCCCCCAAATGTTGCACATCTTGCTCGTTGGGTTTGTATATACCCATCCTCTCCTCCCCCCTCCCACCTGCCCAACACCCGATAAATGTTATTCCTATATGTCCACTTAGGTGTTGATCTGTTAATACCAATTTGCTGGTGAGTACATGTGGTGCTTGTTTATCCATTCTTGAGATACTTCACTTAGTAGAATGGGTTCCAGCTCTATCCAGGAATATACACTTTCAATGTTTAAAAATAGGCTTTAATAATATAATTTTAAAAGTACATCCTGATGGTGAAGAAAGGAATTTCAGCTATGGACATTCTTCCTGCTCATCATTTCAACTTATTAAAAGAATTCACTCCCGTTCAGCATTTGACTTTAGGGATCAGAGCTTTGGGACTATGTGATTATGACACAAAATGCCTTCAATAAGCTCCATATCAGTGGAAAATCAAGCTTTGTCTATAACAATATCCCTGAGTTTTCTATACAAGCTACATAAATTTTTTTAAACTGACAGTAAGCTCCAGCCAAGCAGTATGTCAAAGGCAAGGCTCAGAACACTGAGTTATATTCAAATTTAATGAGAAAGAAAATTTCCTATTCATCCCAGATGCTATTGTTCATCCTCCCAAGTAAAAAGCTAGAGAGGATCCAAAAGAATCTACTAACATTTTAAAAGATCCCTTGACCAAGGTTCAATAGCATCATGAGAGTCCAGTTTGTTTACTACATGGAGAGACCATCTCCTCCTCCTCAACAACTCTGCTTGATTTTTACCTTTCCTCCTGAAACCTCCCCTTTCTTCTGTCATATCTATTCCATTTGGCTTACATCAGTTTACTCTTTAGTTCATCATGTTAAATTAGCATCTCATAATCAATAATGCAATCCAAAGGCTTCTTTTCCTAGAACAAAAAAGGTCAAATCTTCCTAAGTCACTTTCTTTTTAAAGATTTTAGCTTGTCTATCATCCTAAAAGCTATGTTGTGCCCTCTTTCTACCTGGTTATTCATGTGAATATCATACCTAGATGTCCTTTCTATTCTTGAAATAATTCTTACTTTTTTCTAGAATTATATCTACTCTTCTCAAATTATTTTAGGATATATAAAATATATATTTTATATTGTCCTTTCTATTCTTGAAATAATTACTTTTTTCTAGAATTATATCTATACTTCTCAAATTATTTTGGGATATATAACTATATATAAAATATATATTTTATATATGTATGTTTATATGTAAAACTATATATACTATATATATACTTTATAGAAGATTTATATATATAAACTTTATAGATGCACATATATATGTGTATGTGTGCATATATATATCAAACATATAAGATATAAAGGAAAAAGGGAAAAAACCTGTCATAAGTGAAGATTAACAACTACTCTTTTCTTTGATTGCTGATTATATATACTTATGTAAATGAATGTTGAGATTATTTGATAGGCTGTTGGATGTTCACTTATGTGTATGACCCCTAATTATGTCGAAACTTTATATAAGGTCTTTATATAAACTCTACATTTTATATAGTATATATAACTAAGTATGTTCATTCTAATATCCCCACTTTTGGTTGTTTTATCTTTCTTTTTAGTTTAAGCAGCTTGCCTAAATTTAGATAGAATTTTCGACTGGCAGACAAAGAGGTATCACATTTTTTTCTTCTAATGTTGATATGTGGACTAGTCAATTCCAGGCAGTTGGAACTACATGATAATGTTGCAGTTGTGGATATACTGACAAATGACAATGAATTAAAATGTTAGGAACAAATGTCCCCTTGGATACCATAATGGTGTATTTTATTTCATGATTCATCCATCACGCAGGGTCAGGATGATCTGCAACTGGATCAATAGCATCACTTAGTACTGAACAAAGATTTTCCTTGAATGTGTTCTGAGTCAACCTAAACTTTGCTGGATCTCCTTTGACTCCCTTATTGTTCATCCAGTGCATAAAATTGTCCAAACTTGGTTGATTAATGAGAGAAATCATAATGATTTTAGCTGAAAAGGACCTTAAAGATTATTTTCTTCATCTTCTCATTTTACATATAAAAAGAAACAAAGGTTTAAAAAACTAAGAGACTATCAAAATGTTAAAAAAAACTATTTTGTCAGGTTCGTAAATAGTGCACAGTTCTTGATTTCCAGTCATCTCAAGATATCCAAAAAATTGTTAATAAAAATAATTCCAGAATCGATCGACTTGTTCAAATTCCATCCTTATTATAAGCCTACACTTATACAAGAAAAGCTGATGCAAATTTTGGACAGAGTGAGGTAAACAAAGTCATTTCATCCTTGGAAAAGATTCTGTTTCTGTACTCCGGAAAAAAAATTATCATGCTATAGAGATGACCTAATGAATATTTCCATTATAAAAGAGTTCATTTGGCTAAACAGTCACAGCTTATTGATATTTTAATTTTGGGCAACAAAATTAGGATTCACAAAATTAAAACTCAAAATACACAACAGTTGTTACATCTGAGGTTTAATATGAAGCTGATCAAAACAGTTTCATTGCATATAGTTTAAACATTTTATTTATTTTCTTACATAAAGAGAACTTTTATATATTCTTTGAGATGGCTGAAATAGTTTCTGACAGTATAACAAAAAGTGAGAAATCTTAGATAAAGCCTAATATAATCATCTAACTGCAAAGGATCTGGAAAAATCACAGGCTATAAAACTGCCAAATAAGGGTTGCAATGGATTACTTGTTGGAAGACAAAGATTTAAAGATTTTGAGTTTTGATATTTTGAACTAACTGGAAATTGAAAAATTGTTCTAACAATCCCAGGAGGATACAACCAGAATAATCTATTGATAAATTGGTCATTATATTAGCATTCATTCTTTAAAGCATTGTAATTTACCATGAACTTATAATTCAAACTTCGATCAATTAAATTCAGGCATTTTTCTAACTTTTTAGATAAGACAAAGATTCTCCTTACATACATGTTCTAGAGAAGGTAAGAATTCCAAATTTGGTCAAACCCTTTTCACCACCATATGTATTTGTTTGTTTTTACCTTAATCTTTTAAAATAAAGCATTATTCCTGAAACTCAAAGTGACAGCTTTAAAACCGTGAAAATCTCTGAGCTCAACATTAAGAGCCTTTACATTTTACAAAATGTACTGCCTTGCTCAAGTTCACATAAAAGCTTGAAGCTGTTACTAGAACCTAAATTCTCAACCCTCAGTCCAGTTTCCACTATACCATGCTGTCTCTACCAATTGGAGTATGGAATTTAAACAGTCAGTAGTTCATGTTAGTGCTATTTTCATCAGGATTTGATATTCTTTGGAGATATTTTGCATAAAGCCTACTTCAATCATTTAAATATAAACTTAAGCAAAAACTGTTCCCCCATTTAAATCTGCATTGTTCATCTGTTTTAGCTTTAAAGCAGCCAGCAGGGAATGCAAACAGAACCATTTGAAGCCTGGACAAGTTCCTGAATGGAGCTCAGCGCTGTCTCCTTCTGAAGCAATAATAAACATTTACATTTTGGAAATAGTTGTAGCTTTAGGGAAAAAATGAAGCCATAATGATCTGTTGTTGGTGATAGAGAGTCTAATGACACATAATAGTAATCATGACGACAATAATAATGATAAATCCTGATCAGATGATGAGTCGGAAATAGAAAGCAATGTGCTTTTGATGAAAAAATGGGACAGTTCATAGCATTTGGAAGAACACAGGTGCTCTTAGCTTCAGTCTGTTTTCTGGGCCTATATAGAAACATCATGTAAAAAGTGACAGATGCTGCCTCCTTCCTGCTGCTTTTGAAAACTTTCTTTCTCTACTTGAGAATGAAGAGCTTTGTACTGTCTAAATGGAATCCTTCTGTCAAACTTTAACATAAAACTCTGGAGAAACTACCATGACTGTGAGACTACACCATTTAGTCAAGGTGGTTCTGTTGCTCTCTTTATGTTTATTTCTATTCTTATCATAAAACCTTGCTAATGCTCTGTGGAGTTTGTTTGTTTGCTCCTTTTTCTTTTTTGTTTCTTCACATATGTTTTCCCATTTTCATTAAAATGCATATTTTTATCATTGTCATTCTCACTTTTATCTCTAATCTTTCACCATGATGATCCCTGTAACTTGATGAGAATTCTGATCATCCAATATACTTTTTTGTATGTTGCTTAAACCACATGCTGAATTAGGTATATTTTTGTTGTACACTTTTGCTGGCCTACATGTATCTAATGTTGAGGTGAACCTTTATCAATATTTTAGACCATTATTTATTATCCACCATCCTGTAAATTTCTGGGAAGTATGCAATTTAAGAATAACTTTTTGTAACTTTAAAAGCTCTGCATGGCTATGAACTAAACATCTCCAAATGGTTCATAAGTGTTACTTTGACACATAGAATGTTTTTCATGCAGAGTCATCTTCAATCTGTCCAGTCTGCTCACATGTACCAAAGGAAAGGATTCATGAAATGCTTTCCTCCTTTTATTTTATCAAATTTTTCCATAATGTATTACAACATTAAAACAACTGCACAGCACGCTAGGAAAAGGAGCTTGAGAACTTGTGAAGGAACATTAACAGACTATCTGTACAAAATCAGGAAATACTTAAGTGTTCACTAATACATCACATAGAAATATTAAATAAAGGTTGGATTAAACAGTGTCCAAGAAAATTGTTAGTCCCTTCCAACCCTCCTCTTGCAAAAACAGAAACAAACAAACAAAATGATTAAAATAAATGGGAAAATTTTTAGAATCCCATGTAAGTGAAAAGAATTTGAAAGCACAGTGGGCCTCCACAAAAAGGCCAATAAACCCGATGGACACTGGCCAATGATACAACTCTGAGCCAGATGCCCATTCTTCATTTCATTCAGAATCATGAAACTGAGATTTTGGAAAGATGATTGGATAGAAACTTAGAAATACTGTCTTCTGTAATACCTATAGTTTACTAATAAAATATTTAAATGAAGTATAATTTTTACCAAAAATCAACCAACAAAATATGATCCTCTAAACTTCATTTGGTCCTTTAAACAATTCTATGCAGATAGTTTGTTACTCTCTCCTCCTACTTTGACCTTCAGACTTTCCATTCAGTGTTAATTTCTTCTTAGTTTGGTTAACCTCACTGAAAATGGGATAGAGGACCTACAACTTCACTTAGTCTACTTTGTGTTTACACAGATAAAAATTGTCAGCAGCCAAATAACTAAAGGTTTGTGTCAGCCCCTCCATAGAGCTTGTTCTCTGAAGCCAGCCTATTGTTGATCTGTTTATATTACAAAGGCCAAATGGTATGGGCTTTGCCATAGATCTTCTATGCATCTGTAAAATAACAATATGAAATCAAACTCAATATTTAGTATATGTGAGGAAAAAAATCTAGCATGCATGAAAAAATGTTACAGGCAAAAAATAAAAAAAAGAAATAGAAAAGTAGATCCAAACCTACAGTCATTGGGGGACAACATGCAATGTTTCTACTAAAATGGTTATATAATAAATGTAAATGAATTTAAAATGTCTCTGTAAAGTTGCTAAAGGGAAAATAGGTAATAATATCAACTAAATAAGAAAATCTAGAGTGAAATAAAAACTATGATAGAACAAGTCCCACTGTGACTGGAAGGAGTAAAATGTCAAGTCAACTTTGTAAATATTCAAAATAAGGTGATAGATTAGTGAGGTTTAGTTATAATAAGAAAAGAAAATATGATTCTTATAAGGAAGTGAATGAAGGAATAGAGAAATATAACTTTTCAATAATAATACTTTTCAAAGAAGAAAATTATAAATAAATTGGTAATGGCAAACATAGGTAGAAAAGAAGAAAACTTGCAGGTGAGATTGGGACTTGAGAAGGCTGACTGTTCAGTGCTAAAATTAATAACCAGAAATAAATAATGACTCATGTGTTTAAAATATTTCTTTTAAGATAAATATTTCAAGTTTCTAAGGAGGGGAAAGGTTAATTTTCTCATGTTAGATTCATAAGATTCATATTAACTCTAGAATTATTATCCAAAAAAAATGCTAGATAAAATAAAGCTACGTAGAGATTAGAAGAGGATGTAACACAATAATGTACTTGAGTCACCTCTGATTTTTTCCATAGATTTGAAAAGAAAAACTTATATTTTAGTATATAAATTATATAGTCAATCAAATCCAACATTATGTTTCTGAAAATTTGACCAAAGAACATTTTTAAAGGAACAATTAAGTCTGAGGTAACATTAAAATGTTGAATTATGAATTTGGTTGCCCATGCTTTTTCTTAGTATCTAAAATTTTTGCAAGAAACAAACTATTCTTTTTGCCTCTACTCATATTTAACTAGACAAAAATTTAATAACCCTAAAGATTAACTTTAATTACAATTTTTGAGAGCGAGAACAGAAGGGACTTATTTTCAGAAAGGTTTTTATTTCAATATCCTTGTATCAAAGTCAACATGCAACCATGTAAGCAACTTAGCTGTAGTTAAATTTTGTTCTTGTTAAAGCTGGCTAAAATTGAGTTTTGCTTCTGGTTTGTGAGTCAGTCTTTTTCCTGTAAATAAAGTACTTTTCTAGTAACTAACCATCCTCAAAGTCAACAATAATTTAAAAGGGGAAAATGTAGCTGGCATATTGTACAAGATTGAGGATGCTTGAGGATGAAAATAATTTTATGGCAACATGTTGCTAAACAATGAAATAATAGTTACTTTGATTTAATTGAAAGAAATGATTTAATTATTAATGTCTACATAATAATTTAATAAAAAATTGCCTGATAATGTATTCCAACAGAAATTTTACTTTACAGCCAAAAGTAGATGTTTGAAAGTTCTGTTGCATAGGGAGTTTGGAAAATAATTATTTTTGGTTCATTATTTATTCTTTAGAATCACAAAACATACTTATAATAAAATGCTGCACAATATATTCAGAAATCTCAGAAATAGCACCAGACAATATCCAACGTTGCCATGCATGTAAAAAAAAATTAGGGTGGATGTGAACTGTTAAATTGATATGCTTGTATTTAAAGTAAATTGACAATATGCAACAACAGCCTTAAATGTTGGAGGTCCTTTGGCATGATAATTCATTCTAAGAATTTTTTCTATTGGAATAATAGGGAAAAGGCATAACACACACACACACGTATAAATAAACATATATATACACATATAGCAGTATTCATCACAGTTATTAAAACATCAAAAAATTGAAAGCAAACTACATTTACACCAATAGAAAATTTCTAAATAAAAAGGTAACACATCATATTATGACAATAAAATAATGATTTAGACTATATACCACATATATAGAATCATTCCATTAAACAGAAAAAGTTCTACAAGATATATGCCAAATATTAATAATGATTAGCTTTTGGGCAGAGCGAGAAGGGAATTCTATAAGATTTTACTATTTTTGCTCATCTGCATTGCCTTAGCATTTAAAAGAACAAAATAAGAGTGAGAGAAATATAGAATTGCCTCTACAGCAGGACAGTATGTTGTCCTTTTTACAGAGTAGGCTGAATGTGTATGTGTATGAGTGGGTGACTGTGTGTGCGTGTGTACACATTTGCTTTCTTGTTTAATAATTTTATAACTATCCAGATTTATCTCTAATGCATTTATCCTGTTTCAAATTTCCAAAAGACCCTACTTTCAGGCTAAATTTTAATTAATGCTTGAACTAGATGGATGGTCTTCATATAGGGGTCAATCTGATGATGGCAAAGGATTCAAAGAACAGCATCCATTTTTAGTTACTGGGCTTAAATTATTGACATTCTACTTCACTAACATCATAAGGGATTTTATATCCTAAGATATCTTAGGATATATCTTATATCCTAAGACCTAAAGTGCGTAGACTCACTTAAAACTGTATTTTTCTCTTCTAAGAAGAAAATGAAAAAATTCTTTAGCTAAGTGCCCTTCTCTGTGCTTCTTTTCTACACATACATGAATATGGTAAGACTAATATGGTCCAATCCAGAAATCAGCGATGGTTTTTAGCTTAGACAAACAAAAATATAGAACTATAGTAAGGCTTTTAGTGTATTAATCTAAAGCTTTTTAAATATATTTAATCACTAAGATAAATGACACAAATAAGTGAGTTGATGATAGCATAAGATGTTCCTTTCCCCCAACATTCTAGAAAGAATTGTTTAAACTACTTCCTCAATCTTTAGATTCAGATGAATGACTTTGAATTGGTGGCTTTTCAGTCACAGAACTGATAGGTGATTGATATTTTGGCATTGTTAATACTGCTCAATTACTTTACATCATTTCATTTACTTAATGGGTCAGACAGTTTACTTCTGAAATTTACACGATCTAATTATATGTGTTTGCTCTAATAAAATTATGAGATTCACAATTTGGTCTCCAACTGTCTTCAATAAAATTTTATAATAAAATTTTCCAGTGTAAATATAATACTATTTTGCTGACTTTTTTCTCTTCTCTGTAAAAGAAATTACCTATTAAATCACATCTACTTTATTTTTTTCAAAACTAAGGCAGCTTTAAAAGATACATATAAGATCATGAAACAATATTAATGTGTAGGATAGCATGGTTCTCTGTAAAAACACAGCAGGATTTCAGAAAAATTAAATCTGAGGTTGGCTTTATTTTCATAATGAATATTATCTTCTGTACCTGGAAGAATATTGCTTATCCCTCAAAGTCATCACAAAAGGACATCACAGCTCCCAAGGTAACCCCAACCATCAAAATCAGAGCTAATTTCATGGCACTTTATGCTTTAATATTTCATGTTGGGTATTTTTTCCTTTCATTCAGTCATTACCTATGAGCTCCTTAGATGATAAGGAATCCTGAATATTATCATCTTTATATTCCCAACATCTACAAGAATACCAGTCATTTAGTAAGCATTCAATTGTGTTGAATGTCTAAAATAATAAATTGGTCATTATTTTGTGTCAACAACCCAAGCCAAAGACAAACAGGAACCAAACCTGTAATTGTACAAGGTGGATTTATTATTACAGAAAAGGAGAACACATACTATAGGGAAACATAAGGTATCTCGGTAAGCCGGTATTTAAAGGAATTTTTTATAGAAATTGGGATTTGGTTTGGTGATTTGAGTGAGGGTCCAAGGATGTGGGGGGTTAGTGTAGATTGGCTGCTGTCAGAAAGTGGGGAAATTCCATAACTGAGTACTTCAGTAAATTTCATCTATAGGAAGAGAAGAGTAGTACAAGAATGAAGTTGTAATTGATAAAGTAGTAATCACTCATTTTGGCTAAGCAATGGAACATATGGTATTTTTGTGGCTGGTAGAAGAAACTTACTTTATTTCTGCTTAGAAATAATTATGAAGAGGTCTCACTTTGTCTCATTTTATCATGCTTTCACAGTAACTTTTTCTGAGGTTGGGATCCTTAGAGATTATTTACATCTAATAGGAGAATAATATGCCCTAGCTGTTAGTGTAAGGCCAGTTTCTGGATGTCAGAAGTTGCTCCTTTGTTCTGTCATTTATTTCTATCTATCACATTTAAATTCCCATAATTGTAAAAAAAATTTCAAACTGCTTACAAATTTCAAACTTTAAAGGGCCTATAAAATATTTTGCAGAATATATTGTTGAACATTGGTTATAGATGAAATGAAATAGATAATATTTTAGTAAATATTGCCTCTGCCAGCTTTAAATTAAAAATTAATAGAAGAGTTTAGATGACAAATTATGTTTTGATTTACATTTCCCTTTAGATGTTTATGCATAGAATAAAAATCTAGAAGAAAAACTGCTTAAATGAAACATTCAATATTATTATATTACTTCCTTATGAAACTTATATCAATAATTTTATCTGCTAATCTTATAAATTTTGTATCTAAATGCAAAATAACATAAGCCATCTAATTTTCCCAGACTATTGTTTCCAACTATCCCCAAATTTATTTGCATAGTGCAGTTTCCAATAGATGTTGAACACTCAATGAGTTGAATGTTTACTCCAAGAAATGTATTACAAATTCAAATTCACTGTCTGTCTACCAATATCTGTCCAGTACTATTTTCCATATTTCTCATTATCATATGGAATAATGCATCTTATAAATAACAATACAAAATAACTCATCACCCTTAATTATACCATAATTATCCTAGTTGTTCTCACTTACGACTTTAGTCAACTCGTGTTTTGTTTTGTTTGTTTTCCTATTCAATACTAGACTTTTAGTCAGTCAGATTGACTCATGTGCCATGAAGTTTAAGAACACAATTTCTGGAGTCTGCTCTGATTTGACTACTCATCTTTGAGTTATAGCTCCATCACTCGCCAGCTCTCTCAACTTTATTAGTGGAATACATGAAAAACAGGAGTACTAATAGTATCTATCTTATAGGATGGTTGTGAAGAGTAATTGAAATATGACAAGTAAAGCACTTACAATAGTGCCGGCACATAATAGTCCCTCAAAAACTTTCCTAATATGATATCTATACTTTTTAGTTTATATTTGTACTGGACCTCAATTACTTCTCATTCTATAGCTTGTAATTATATCCTCTATGGTTTCACTGATTCTACCTCCCACTTATCCATTATTTCTTTCTCTACTTCATTCCTTTTACTTCATCTAGATCAATTCTTTTAAAGATTTAGTCTTTTTATATAAGCCAGAGTCACATGATTTAATTATACAATTACTAAAAAATTCCATCACTTTCCTTCCCCCAAAAATATTTAACTAAGTGAATGACCTTGAAGTTCAAGGCATCAAACAATTCAATTGTATTTATCCATTCATTAATGTATTCAATTCTTAATTTTTTCATTTGATAAATATGCATCGAGCACCTACTATAGGAACACTGTATCTTACATTGCTCACTATTTGTAATATATTTCCATGTGATTTCCCTCATCAATATTTTTCTCATGATACTTTCTACTTGTAATGCCCTTTCTTCATTTTTAATTGTTCTATTTTAGTTATAGTGCCTTTTATGCACAAAATAAGGTATGAACTCATTTTCTATTGAAACTTCATAGTTTTGTATTTTGTTTACCTTTTCTATTATTTTTCTAATAAGTCATATATAACTAAAGTTATTAGGTTATTTTTGAATTTTTATGTATGAAGTTGATTAAATGTGGCCATTCCCTACAATCTCATTTCAAAGTTTTAAAATTAAGTAAATCTCAGTACAAACTCTGCCAAACATACAGGTACTTTTTAAGCCAGTGTTTGTTAGTAAGCAGTCACAACACAGATGCAACATATTCAGTAAACTCAAGGCATTCCAGCTATATTTTTGAGTGATATAAATAGCACCTTATATGAAATATTCATGTCAGAAATATTCAACAGTTTTTCAGAAGCAAATATTTTTTACCCTTTTAGTTGATATCAGGGATTCAGAATCACACTTAAGTAATGATTGGATATTGGACCATTTAAGGATGACGCTTCAGATTCCAGCCCTAGGAAAGTAGGTAAAAGGCCTCTCTAGATTTTAATATCCTATTGATGGAAAGGTGGTGAGTGTTTATAAAATATTTTAGTTACTCCATATTTCTTGAATACTTTCAGTTCAATCAATAAAAATCTATTTCTAATTCTAATTATATTATTTAAAAAAATAATAAATCAATGTTAGTTTCAAGTGCTAATGAAGATATGGAAAAGCAACATGCTTACTGTAGCCTTATGTTTTATGGAATGTAACACATATGATATTCTAACCATCCATGAAGTATATATTTTGAAATTTTATAGTTGACCATTCAATGTCATAGAATAACCTGACATATACATACTTAATATTACATGTTGATATGTCTTGAAGTAAATTACAGATTTTGAAACACTGCCCGTTGTAATAAAAATAGATTTGTAAAAGGTAAAGGCTATAAATGTCTTAGATTTGTACCCAGTGTTATTATTATCTAATGAACAATATTCCCCATTAGATATTTACCAATTCATTGAAGTGAATTGAACAAAATACTGGCATAAAAAACTAATGAGATAATTTAGCTATGCTAACCAGACTAATGATGCTGATGGCATTTTAATCCTAAAAACAATGTCTGCAAAACAACTAACTTGAAGGTTTGAATCACTGCTAAAGGAATAGATCTGAAAGATATTTGCTTTAAAGGAAAATTGCAAAATCTATCTAGCTTTCTGAATTCACACTTTACTTCCTTCATTAACTTTTCCTATAATTTATTTTTTAAAATTCTATATAGTTGCAATATTATTGTTCAAGCAATAGAGTTGAAATATATTTTAGAAATAAACATAAAATTTGCTACAATAACAGATTTATCTATTTTTCCTATTAATTTTTAAATTTGATTTATATAAATTTGAGAAAATTTTATTAGTTACATAAATATTTAGAATCAAATATGTTTTTGTGGGTTCTTTCATTATTATAAAATATTCCTCATTATCTCTAGTGAGGAGGCTGGTGTTAAGTCTCTACCTGTCTTTAACACAACAGCTATAAAAGTTCTAACTTTTTTAAAGCAATGTAACAAATTACCAGAAATGTAGCAGTTTCAAACAATGCATATTTATTACCTTAGAGTTTCTGCATGTCTGTAGTCCAGGCCCAGTTTAGTTGGGTACTCTGCTCAGGGTCTCAATCCTAGCTGCCATTTAGGGTTCCTTTCCAAGCTCATTGGTTGTTGGCAGAATTTATGTCTTTGCACCTGCAGGATTGAAGTTAATGCTTTTTTATTGGCTGTTAGCTGGGAGTCACTCTCGATTCCTAGAGATATGGTCAGGTCTCAGACATGAGGCACTTTATAACAGCTTACTTCTTCAAAGCAAACAAGAAAGTCAATCTCTCTGTCTCTTTCTTTCTTTCTCTCTATCTCTATCTCTCTATTCAGGAAAGGTCTGGATCCTCTTTTAAAGGGCTCACCTGATTAAGTCAAGCCCAACCAGGTTAATCTTTCTCTTTCAATGTCAAATGACAAGGTACTTTACCTATGTATGCAACATTTCTTCACATTGCCACATATCTTGGAGTGAATTCCAGGATATTCACAAGTTATGTTCCCACCAAAGGAGCACACTTCCTTGGGTAATACAAGGACCTAAGAGATTTTTAACTGCACACAACCCTCTTTACCTATTGTTCTTTTGTTTTAATGTATTTTTTAACCCAATAAGAAATTGCTATTATCATAATTTTAAACAGTGAACATACATTATACTGACAGACTTACTTACTGTTTTTCCACATTTCTTTTTGCATATCTGCATTTCCATCTGTGATAATATCCCTTCTTTTTTTAATGATACTTTAGGTTTTTTTTTCCTTTCATGTAGTTTTGTTACTGATGAATTCATGAATTCCATCAATTATTTTTTGTCTTATTTATTGTGAAAATTGTCTCTATTACCAGTTCATTTTATAGAGATTTTTAATAGCAGAATATTTCATTTTATAGAGATTTTTTAAATAGCAGAAAATGCTAAGAAACAGATGCCGAGACTAGGAAAAAAAAATATATATATATATATATAATGCCATAAGAGAAAATGAGGAGAGACCAGGGAAAGGTTGGAAAAGTCATCAGATGGAAATACAGTTCAGACCCAGAAAGATAAGGGGAAGAAGAGAGAAAAGGGGAAAAGTTTGGTTGGAATTATTTTAGTCTACCATATATTTCTTTAAAAAATTTACCAAGTCCATGAGTGAGTCCACAGCTGTCCATCAAAGAGGCCCTAGTCTCCTAGGAATGGGCTTGCCTTGGTGTCCTTGTCCTTAGTCGTTAGCTAAGAGCAGTCTGTGGGAAAGTAGCTTTGGGACAATTTAGATGTGGATTTCAGAGCTCAGCACCTGGGGCTTTGAGGATTTGAGAGGATCATTCCTATGGCAGCTGTATTATAGAACTCTCTATTTCTACTTAGTTCTTTCAGACTCAGAATATGTCTATTGCCATTGTTTCTGTTAAGAAATTAGCTTTCAGTCTTATTGTTGCTGGTTTGAAAGTATTCTGTATTTTTTCTTTAAAGTTTTAATATTTTTTTACTTTGATTTCCAAAAGTGTTATTATGATTAGTCATGGTGGGGATTTCTTTATATTTATCATTTTGATGTTTTATAAGGCAGTTAAGTTTTGAGCATAGCACCTTTATCTATGTAAGGGTTTACTTGATTTGAAGCTGGGCCACAGACTTTGTGAAATAGCATAAATTTATTTCCTCTTTTTCTTAACTTTAGCTTTGTAGGTCTCCCAAATGAAAGTGTGGAGCCCTAACACTGTTGAGTCCTAAACTCCAATACTCATTTTTTCATTTTGTGTTTAATAGAGAAAGTTCTCTTCAGTTTCCAAGCTCCTAGTTTTGAATGAGCAAATTATTGGAGGAAAAAAGTGATTCCAAATATTGGGTTCAACTTTCTGGTCTTTTTTGGGGGGAGTACATCTTGAATCCTTCAAATTCTTGCTAGCTTGGTAGCTTTCTGATTTGTCCAAATGTATGTTGTTGTCGTTGTCATTGTTATTTTATACAGTTTTTATTTCTTCTTAGGGAGAGGGTTGGACTGTAAAAAGCTAGGATACTATTGCTAAAAATAGAAAGTCCCATTTAAAAAGTTTTAAGCTGATATTTTAAAAGAAGAAAAAAAAGTTTTATGTAAGAGAAAAATTTGTATAAGTGAATTTTTTGCTATATTTATTACAACAAAATTTAGTGCCATTATTTTGATGATAAAAATGTGGCCAGATTTTATTTTCCACCCTCTATTTGGTAATTCATTGGACTATGACTAAGTCTGATTAATAGGACAACACATATGCAAATGTACTATAAACTCTATTTAAGTTAATTTATTTTTGAAACGGAACGACATGTGTTTTATTCCTGTTATATTCTTCTTATTTTGCCACTTTCCAGATATGTGATGTTGGCCAAGTTAATGAGATTCTCTAAGTCTTATTTTTGTCATCTATAATTTGAGGAAAGAAGTAAATATATTTAAAATATCTAGAAAGGAAAAGAAAAAGCATATTTTTGAATTTTTAGAAATCTTTAACTTTCAAGAAATAAATATTTGAAGAAGAGGCTATTTGTTTGCAAAATGATTTGTCATTTTGAAATATTCTAGTCAGATTCTTCAACTAGAGAGTTCCTCCCACCTATATGCTATTCATATTTAAAATAATCTCATATTTTAAAATGTTGAATTTATACATTTTCAAGGATACTTTTGTTATATAAAATAGAAACATTTATAAAATTTAGATCATTCTTATTAACTAAGATCTAATTCATATTTAATTCTATTCTTTCAAATTCAATATAAGAGATGATGGTTTAAATATATAGGACAGTTAATAATGTAAAATAATTTATTTTTAAAATTGCATGTTAAATAGCAAAATTTAGATGTATAAATAGTGAAAATTACATGTTTCAGTCTCAAAGTTAAGGTCACATTAAGTATTTTTAACCTAATGTTAGCTATTAAATATATGCCTAATAATTATCCAATTTGGAAATAAAAGTGTAGATTATAACATTCAAGAGGTACATTTGATTTTAAATGCATTTTCCCCTAATATAAGTATAGGAGCAAGTTAAACACATATTACCTAAACATAATTAACATTTCCGATTGCATTTGAAAAACTAAGCTTGGTATTTGGAAGTATTACAAATTATGTAATTGGAAAGAAAACAAAAATGTCATCTATGCTATGATTATGTTGTTAATAATTTTACTTTTAACTGTATGAAGTAGAACCATATTCATCAAACCAGCAGTCATCTGTACTAATTATTGCATAGCTTATTTGATTTTGGTGATCCAATTTAATAGTAAGGCTGCTTAAATAATAAAAGAAAAGTAAAATTCTAGATCAATTTACCCCAAAGCCTACTTATAAGTCTAAGTAAAATCCAGTAATAACTATAATTATTAATAATTTAAAAAATTACTACTATAAAGTACATCAATAAAGATTGTTCCCTGTATTCACAGAAAATAATTGACAGTGGTTTTCGTATAAGACTTGCAATTTTCTTCACCAACTCCTTATATCTTCCAGAAACTTCCTGCATGCAAAAAATTGCTTAGAGAACCACTACTCATTAATTTAAACGGATAAAGTCCAAAAAACTGACACTATCAATTCCTGAAAAGAATGAGGAATCACAGGAACACTCATTCATTAGCACTGGGAATAGGAAGTGGTAGAGCCACTTTATAAGACAGTTTGGCACTTTCTTAACAAAGCCAAATATAGTCCTTACCATGTGATTCAACAATTTCATTCTCAACTGATTTGAAAATGTATGTCCACACAGAAACCTGCACATAAATGATTTTAGCAGCTGTGTTGATAACCACCCCAAACTGGAAACCATCAAGATGTCTTTCAATAAATGAGTGGATAAACAAATTGCTACACAATCATATACAGAATATTATTTCAAATATAAAAAGAAATTCGTTATGAAGCCGGGAAAAGACATGGATGAATCTAAAATGCATACTGTTAAGTAAAAGAAGAAAATTTAAAAAGGCTACATACACTATGATTTCAATTATATGACATTCTGGAAAAAATAAATTATAAAGATGATAAAAAAAAAAAAAAAAACGTTGTTCCTGGGCACTGATGAAAGTTGAAGGTGAAGCACAGGCAATTCTTTAGGTCAATGAAATGATTCTGTGTGACTTTATACTAGTGGTTATATGATACTATGCATTTGCTAAACCCAAAGAACTTTTTAGCATGAATAGTCAACCTAAAGATTCATATTCATAAGAAATCATTTAGGAACTCTGGGGCCCCAAGGATGAAATGCAAGATATAAAAAACAATCTTACTGTATTATAAATGCATGAAATAACCTCAGTGAAGGAGTTCGAAGAATAATGTGTTAATCTAAATAACTTTGGAAATGAGTGAAGTTGGTAGGATTAAATGCATAAAAAGTACATGTGTACTATACTCTGGTTAACACATTTTTTCCCATTGGAATGTAGGTTAATCCTGATACTGTTATAGGTGCATACTAGAATTGAGCAATTAAATAAATGAATGACAAATGATGGGAGCCAGGGTTTTCAGTATTAGAGTAAGAAGTTACAGAGAAGCAAGGGAAAAAAAGCTAGAAAGATTCATGTGGTAATAATGGATTTAGTTGAAGACATCAGTACAAAGTCATGTTTAACTTTATATAGATGTATATGTTTACATATAGAATATTGATAAATATGTCAATATACATGAGTTAGCATACGTTTTCCCATTTCTGTTTACCTAAAGGGTCTAGAAGTAATGGCACTCCCTTATCTATGTGCTCACCTAACATCTAGATCTTGTTTTCTAATACTGGTCTCCAAAAAATAAATTAGGACTCTTTGGAAAAATTGTACAATGTAGGACTGGGGCAAGAAATACAGAAGATGAGATTAGAGAATCTTGTAGTGTCAGGAAGTAAGAAAGTTCTCAAGGAAAAAAAAACACAATCAGCGAGATATATCAAAATAATCCAGCAAACACCTGTAAGAGCTGCCAGTGGCCAAATTTGGAAAAGTTTTAGCAAAAGTAATTAAATAACATTGGAATATAATCCATACTAAAAAATAACTATCTCTGATTCCACAGTGATACAAATAAATGATCAATTATATAAATAAATGGAGAAGAGCCAAATCTCCCATTCAGAAGAATTCCAAGTAATTTATGTAGATATTGCATCCTGAAGGAGGTGGAATATATTTAATAGCTCCCCACTTCTTAAGTGTGGCTGCACATGGTGTCTCCTTTCCAATGAATACCACAATGGAAAAATAAAAGTAACTTTACTTTGGAGAAACATGTCAAGCACTACCTCATCTAGATGATAAATGTCAATATCAATAGTGATATCTCATGTTGAGAAAATGCAACCCTGATATAATGCATATAATACCTTACCTCTTCAATCATCCTCCTGAAACACATAACCTCAGTATAATTATGAGAGCAGCATCAGATAAATTCCAACCTAGGGACACTAAAGAATGGCTGACTAGTACTCCTCAAAATTGTCAAGGTCCTAAAAACAAGAAAAGTCTGAGAAACTATCACAGCCAAGATGAACTTGAGGAGACATGAGGACTAAATGTAATATGATACCCTGGATAGAATTCTGGAATAGTTTCTAGAGGTAAGAAACATAGCTATCACTTATGTATATAAATATAATTAATCAAGGATTAATGATTATTAGGATAAGAACAGCTTTACCAATAAAACGTTGCAATTTTTTGCCCTGTTTCCAGTCCTGAGCCAGTTTTTAGATCTGCAACCAATTGATTGACTTAGAGGTCAAATCCTATGATCACAAACCCTAAAAAACTGTGGCAAGAGTGTTCTGTAATTTTTCACCCAGCCCTTCCCAAAGGGACCTAGGAACATTTTATTAATACTTACATAACCATTTACTGAGTAAAGGGAGCACCAATATTTTTTGAGGATTATTGTATACAAAGGCTGGATTGGCATTGATATCTAAGGAACCAAAGAGCCAATTATATTTGCCATTTTTTTAAAATGAGAGCAGATGGTAGCTAGGAAATAATTGAATCCTGGACTAGGTTCAGCTCATAATGAATTTACTTGGTTCATAGATCCACATACTAGTCATTTCCTCAGTTTCCAAATGTATAATCGTGTTATAAACCTTACACAGTTATATAATTGTAATTGAATTATGTAAACTTGGTAGTTAGCAGAACACTCACTTTGGTTGATTGATATGTGTGGTAAGACAAACATATATACAAAAAAGAATGAATGCAAACTTCCCAAATATGATTAAAACATTAATCACCCCATCCAAGAAAAAAAAATCTAAATAGGAATAATACAAAGGTATCCACCTTGATGCAAACAAGGTTGGAAAACAGAAAATCTTGCAAGCAAAGGAATAAAATGACTCATCACATACTAGAACAATATAAGTAACAGCTGGCTTGTCATTGGACAAAATGGAAGTATAAAGGCATTGAAATGTTATATTTGCAAGGCTAAAGAAAACAAGTAAAACCTTTCAACTAAGAATTTTATATCCATAAAAATGCTTGTTCAAAAATAAAGGAGAAATAAAGACATTCCCAGATAAACAGAAATTAAAAAAAAATAATAATAATTGATAGCATATTTGACTTTAATGAAATAGCACAGTAAATCCTTTCAGCTGAAAGAAAATAACACCAAATGGTAAATTTAAAATTTAGGAGGAAATGGAGTGAACCAGAGAAGGAAAATATATGGGTAAAAATAAAAGTTTCTATAAATAGATTTGTTTTTGTTTTTGTTTTGCAATTCTTTAAAGCACATAAGTTTATATAAAACAGCCATTAGAATACTGTACTTTTGGGTTTATAACTCAGTCATAATATATAAGACAATAATGGCACAAAGAATGAGAAAATTGAAGTTTATCGGAGTATAATTCCTATATTTAACCAGAATTAAGTTAGCATTAATCTGATGTAGAATGTACTAAGTTAAAATACATATACTCTAGGCTTAAGCATTAAGAAAATAATTCGAAATAAAGTAAAAAAATTAACAGAGGTACTGAAATGGTACATTAAAATATTTAATTAATACAAAAGGAGGCAGTAAAAGTAGAAGAGAGAAACATATTATGAGACATATTGAATCATACAACAAAATGGCATATATATAGCTAATAACATATAGCTATGAATGTAGTTATGAATATATAACTAATAACATTATATATAAATGAACTAAACATACCAATACCATTATATATAAACTAAACATACCAATGAAATGGCAGAGATTTTCAAACTGGATTTAAAATAATAAAATCCATGTAATCTGTCTAAAGAACACATACTTTAAATTCAAAAGCATCAATAGGTTGAGAGTATATGTATAGAAAAATACATAGAATGCAAACAATAACCCTAAGCAAGTTGGAGTGGTTATATTAGTAGCAGACATAAAACCTTTAAGATAAGAGCTAAAGAGACAAAGAGAGACATTTGGTAATAAAGAAAATGCCAGTACATCAGAAAGGTATTTTAAGAATACCAGAAACAAAAACTGACAGAATTGAAAGAATAAACAGAAAATTCAATAGTAGTAGTTGGGGATTTAACATACTAGTATCATTAATAGAGCAACCAGACAAAAATTTTGCAAAAATATAGATGATTTGAACAGTACTAAGATTTCAACAATATTATCAAGCAACTTGATTATTTATGTGATACTCCACCAAATGTCATCAGAATTCATATTCTTTTCAAGTTCACAGGGAACATATTCTACAACAGACCATAAACTAGGTCATAAAACAATATAATGAATTTAAAGTGATTGAAATTCTACAAAATTATTTTCTAATGGTAAAAAGATTAAATTAGAACACCACACTGAAAATATAAGGGAAATGACCAAATACTGGGAAATTAAACTTAATAACTGTGGTTAAAAAATAGCACAGAGAAGAAATCAGAGGAAATTCCTGAACAAAAGGAAAATAAAATTACAATGTATCAAAATTGATGAGATGTTAGAAAACCATACTTAGCAAGTTGTCATTTTTAAATGTATCAGAAAAAAAGGAAAAAGTTTCAAATCAATCATTTAATTTTACTTTAAGAACCCAGAAAATGAAGACCAAATTAAATCCAAATCAAGCAGAAGAAATGAAATAATAAACATTAGAGTAGAAATTAATAAAATAGAAAACAGAAAAACAATAAAATAAATAAAAACACAAGTTGGTTTTTTGAAAAGATTGATAAAAATAACAAATTTTTAGATTGTCTGAACAAGAAAAGAGAGAGAGAGAAGACAGAGATCACTAAAACCAGGAATTAAAGAAGAGACATTACCACTAATTCTTCAGAGATTAAAAACATTGTAACAGAATACCATGAACAACTATATTCCCACACACTGGATAAATTGAATTGATTCATCCTATTAAGATGCAAATTGCCAAAAATAACTTTAAAAGAAATAAACTATTTCAATAGATATATAACAAGTAATGGAATTTAATTAATCTTCCAACAAAGAAATATCAAGCCCAGATGACTACGCTGGTAAATATTTTTAAATCTTTAAAAAAAACACTAATTCTTCACAAATGCCACAGAAAATAGAGATAATAGATACCAACTCATTCTTTGGGACTAGAATTTCCTTGTTACCAAAGTAAATGAAGACAACACAAGAAAAGAAAAATACATAATGTCCTACTGAGGCGAATATTCTTAAAATATTTGCAAACTGAATACAGCAATATATAAAAAGGAATACACAACATTGCCATTTGGGATTTATCCAAAAATGCAAGACTATATTACCATCCAAAAAATCAGTTTAGTGTGCAATATTAATAAAGGGCAAAGCCCACAGGATCCTCTCAATAGATTCAGATAAAATATTTGACGAAGCAACATCCATTTTCGATGAAACACTCAACAAACTAGAAATAGAAGAGAACTTTCTCAAACCAATAAAAGCCATTTAAAAAAATCTACAACTAATGTCATACCTAATGGCAAAAGACAGAATGTTTTGCCTAAGATCAGAAAAAAGATAGCATTTCCACTCTCACTACATCTATTCAACATTGTGTTAGAGTTTCTATCCAGGGCCATCAGGCAAGAAAAATATATAAAACGTATATATTTTAAAGGAATGTATGTATAAATTCAAAAGAAAGAATTAAAACTGCATATATTTACTTGTATATGTCATCATGCTCTACGTAGAAAATTCTGAGGAAGCAACACACACACACACACACACACCTATCAGGGTGACATTTAATATGGTCACAGGTTATGAAATCAATATACAAAAATCAATTGTATTTCTATATACTCACAATGAATATTCCAAAAATATAATTTTTTAAAACTTAATTCACAAAAGCAACCAACAGTATAATACTCAGAAATAAATTTAACTAAAGAGATGTAAGAATTACACAATGCTTGCTGGAAGAAAGGTTAAAATATCTAAATAAATTAGTAAGAATTTCACGTATATGGATTGTAAGACTCAATAATTTTTATGTGGGCATCTTCTCCCCAATTGATTTAAAGATTCAAAAACATCTTCATGAACCTAACAGCAGGCTTTTTTGGTAGACATTGATAAGCTGATTAATAACAAAACTATGCAAATATAATCACTTTAAAAGACACGATAATTTTTTTTTTTTTTTTTTTTGAGACAGAGTCTCACTCTCTTGCCTGGGCTAGAGTGCCATGGTGTCAGCCTAGCTCACAGCAACCTCAAACTCCTGGGCTCAAGCAATCCTCCTGCCTCAGCCTCCTGGGTAGCTGGGATTACAGGCACGAGCCACCATGCCCAGCTAATTTTTTTTCTACTTTTAGTTGTTTGGTTAATGTCTTTCTCTTCTTTAGTAGAGACGGGGTCTCGGTTCTTGCTCAGGTTGGTCTCAAACTTCAGAGCTCAAGCAATCCTCCCACCTTGGCCTCCCAGCATGCTGGGATTACAGGCATGAACCACCACTGCAGGCCAAGATAAGATAATTTTGAAAAAGAATGAAGCTGGAGGGCACATACTATCTGATTTCTAAACTTACTATCAAGGTGCAGTAATAAAGACAATGTGATCATGATGTACAAATAGGCTTATAGACTAACTATACAAAATTAAATGTTTAGACATAAACTCTTAAGTTTGGTTAATTATTTTGTGGTAAAGAACCAAAGATAATTAAATGGGTAGAAGATGGTCTTCAAGAAATGGTCAGAGATCAAGTAAGCACATCTATGGAAAAAAAAAAAAACCTCAGAACTTTACCTTGTACCATATACAAAAATGAACTCATAATGAATCATAGAAGTAAATATAAGAGCTAATATTACAAATTCTAGGAGAAAACCTAGGAAACAATCTTCATGACCTTGGGCTAGGCAAAATATCTGTTGGCTACAGTAACAAAATATGATTCAAAAATGCAAAAAAACCCATATTGTTTAACTTCATGAACATTAAAAACATTTTACTTCAAAACACAACATTCATAAAATGAAAAGACAAGCTATATTTGCAAATCATATATCTGATAAAGGACTTGTATCCAGAGTATATACATGTTTTTCAAATCAATATTTAAAAGGTAAAAGTTCCAAGTAAGCAATAAAGCAAAAGATTTGAATAGATATTTCACCTAAGAGCATGTATGAATGTCTAATATACATATGAAAAGATGTTCAGTATTACTAATATTAAGGAAATAGGGTTGAAAAGCACAATGAAATACCACTACACACACACAATAATGGCTATAATTAAAAGGACATACAACAAATTTAGGCAAGGATATGGAAAAATAGGAACAAACATACATTGTCTATGGGAATAAAAATTGTTTGGCTACTTTGGAAAAGTGTTTGGCACTATCTTAAGGGAAAAAAAAGTACATATACCATATAGCTCCACCTTTCCACTCCTAGGTTATTTATTCAAGAAAAATAAAAGCACATGTTGATGCAAAGGCTTATATGAATGCTCATACTAGCATTATTTATAACAGCCCAAACCGGATACAACACAAATGTGATTCAACCAGTAAATGAGTAAACAATGTGTTATATTTATGGCACATTTTCCAGATGCAAAGGATTATACATTATATTATTACATGCATATGAAATGTCTGAAATGGCAGAACTATAGAAACAGAAAGCAACAATTATCTGTGGCTGACAATTCGAATGGGAATTGACTTGAAATGGGCAGAAAGAAACAATGGGTTAATGAAAATGTTTTAATATTGTACTGTAGTGATGATTGGAAAGCTCTATCAATTTACTAAAAATCATGTAAATGTAAACTTAAAATATCTGAGTTCATGGTATATAAATGTTAGCTACACTATAAAAAGTAGAGATCATATTTTGGCAAAATGTGGCAGAAACTAATGCCACTCTCAACGATTTATCTCCATCTAATGCACTAAAAATCTGGTAACTGTATATTGTATGGGCCACTCAATATTTTCTTTGGATTTAATTTACCTATTACAGGCAGAATGATGATCTCTCAAAGATGTGTATATTATACGGCAAAGGGGAATTAAAACTTGCAGATGGAATTAAGGTTTCTTTTCACCTGATCTTGAGATGGAAAGATTATTCTGGATTATCTAACTAGGCCCAATGTAATCACAAGGGTCCTTATAACGTGAAGAGGAAGGCAGAACTGTCAGAGCTAGAATGAAGCAGTTTGAAAGAAACCTTGATTATCTATTATAGGCTTTGAAGATGGAAGGAGGCCACAGTGAGGGAATGAGGGTGGCCTCTGGAAGCTGGAAAAGGAAGAAAGAAAATGGATCCTTCCATAGAGCATCTGGAAAGGAACACAACCCTGTTGACACATTAATTTTAGCCCAATGAAACTAATTTTGTGCTT
Source organism: Mirza zaza (assembly GCA_008750895.1). Taxonomy (NCBI): domain Eukaryota; kingdom Metazoa; phylum Chordata; class Mammalia; order Primates; family Cheirogaleidae; genus Mirza; species Mirza zaza. Next base: position 18,555 of record VSMD01025707.1, on the reverse strand, counting down.
TTGACCTCCAGAACTAGAAGATAATAAATGTGTGTTGTTTTAAGCCACTCAGTGGCAATACATTACAACAGCAATAGAGAACTAACACAGCACCCAGCTTCCAGTTGCTGGGCATGCTGGCTGCTGGTGGCTCCCAGATATGCCTTTCACCGGGAATTGTCCTCAGCTGCAAAGAATTGTATGGTCCAAGGGTTTTCTTTCTCCCAGGGATGCCAACGACTGGCTGATGTGGGGTTACAGAAGACTTAGTTGCAAGTAAATTGCAGATCAGCTTCTTACTCTGCATAGTCCTACCTTAAATTTCTTGAAGTTGTATATCCTGAGGCCATTTCCCAGTAGACCTTCTGCATGAAAGTCTCCATTTTAGAGTCTGTTTGCATGATACATGTCTATTACTGCAAACTCAGCAGAAAGAGTCTGAGCCTCTTCAGAGACAGCTACACAGAAATCTGTGTGTGTCAAATTTCAGAACTTTTAGAAACTTAAACTCATTAAAGTTTTTCCATAATACTCTATTTTCAATTTTCCCTCAAGATTGAATATTTTAACACCTACATTCCCAATGGGCACGATGCTTTCAATGCACACTGATTTTGCTAAATTAGGCTTTTTAAAAAAGTATTTAATTGTTTTTTTAAAACAGTCATTTTGGTAGGTGATGTTGAAATTCAAAACAGATGTAGAAAAACAACTTAAAACAAAGCTCTGTATTGACGCATAATGTCCTTGCCACAACACATTGTAAAAAAGAACTATGTTTTAAAAATTAACTTCATGGTTGCTTATAATATATAGAGCCATGCACAAGAAAGGCATAATTACATTTTAGCTTTGAAAACGCTATTCATTAATAGTTCAATATTAAGTTGTGGTTTCTATTGTTATGTTTTTTTTTTTTTTTTTTCCTAATTTGGTCTTGAAGTCTCTCTCTTGAGAGTGGCAATAAGGCAAGACAGCCACTTTGTAGGAGAACACTGATCTGGGGTCAGGGGTAGGGGAGTTAGGTTTGGTGGTGTGTGTCAGGTGAGAAACAATGAAAAAAATTTCAAAATGCATGAAACAGAAGAAATCTATTGCTCACAGGGCTTAAATAGGTGAGGAATACCTGTGGGAGACCTATGGGATGTCTAAATGTCTGGATGTGGCAGGGAAATCAACCAGTGACAGGAAAGTGGGGGATTGGGAGGGGGAAGAGCAAGGTTAGGGAGAAGAAAGGAGAAGGGGAGGGAGAGAACCTGTGGGACAATGCCTTTATGAAGGTCCAGGTGCATTATTGCTTAGGCTTTCTCTGGGGGTTGTGGATTGGCTAGTTTAAAGAAAACACAAGGTAGGGGAATAGCTTATTTACATGACTTTGATGTGTGATCATCAGGTTTTATCGTGGTCAGCAGTTGTGGTTGTGTAGAGCTTGGGTGAGTGGAATGAGGCTATATTTCAAGTAACCATATGGGGAAGGGAAGTTTTAACTGAGCGAAAGGTGATGAGATATAATTGAGTTTCAAAAAACTTAGGTCAGGCCTTAAAATGGATACGAAGACAGTAATTGTATTAAACAAATTTATGACAAAGTCTGTGTGGGAAATTTCTATAGGATTGACTACCTTTTGTTATGTATTAGGTCCTACTCTTTTTTGAGTGACACCAGTCTAATTAATTGCTGTTCATGACTCAAAGCTATCACAGATACTGGGTTTCACATGAATCAACAGTTAATAAAATTTATAAGTCTTGCAGAGGTCATGAATTTGAGAAGCTCTATTATTCTTGCTTAATTTTCTCCTTTGTGAAATATGGATAACTTGAAAAGTGTTACTCATATTCACCTTTTTTACTTTTTCTTATTTACTGAAATTTTATTGAGTATAATCAGGAAATCTTGCCATGAGTTTGGCAAAAAGTACATCTTTATTACTAAACTACTTGTTCAGATGGTTCAAAATTAGAACTGAAAGAGACTCTAGAATGATTGCTATGTGTCAGGTAATACATTGAGAGAAAAAGCCAGTTTCAGCAGTCTCATTCTATATCTAAGGAAATGAAGCCTTAAAAGTGTATATGGCCCTCAAGGATACACAGCTAGTGGTGCAGAGGAAGAATGAGAACTCAGATCCAATATTGTTTCCAACAAAAGAGCCCTTAAAAACAGAAGAGAAAGGTAAAGGGGAAATCAGGGCGACTCAAAGTATGAGAGATATTTAACCTGCTATTGTTGGCTTGAAGACGGAAGGGGCTGTGTTGAAAGTGGGAGAAGGAAATGAATTCTACTGACAACCACGGATTTTGGAAAAAGACCGAAGCTCCAGATGAGAACCACCATTTTGGTTGACATCTTGATTTCAGCCTTATGAGACCTTGACTAACCATGCCACATTGGATCTCAAACCTATGAAAACTGAGAGCATAAATGGATTTTGTTAGAAGCAGCTCTTTGTAGCAATTTGTTGTGCAGCAAAATAAAAGGAAGATCTATTTTTTCTGTTATTTCTACAGCATGACCAATGAATAAAACATTTTTTCTCAGTGATTCTTTGTTTCTAAACTCATAGATTGGGTTATCTAGAAACATGAAAGGAAAGAATGCTGCTTGAAGGATGATTAAATGTGGGTGTATAAAAGTAGAATGGACTTGGAAAAACTGCATTTAAGTTTGATTTGGCCACTTATTGGTTGTGTGACCTTAAACAAGTTTAATTTTATTTTCTTTAAGTCTTACATTTATGACTGATAAAAAGAGAAAATATTCACTCTGATTATCTCTAGAGTTGTGTATAAGTAGAAAAAGTATTTATGAAAGCAAAATTCATATTATATCCAAGCTGAAAGATAGAATTCTAAATGAAGAGCTGGGAAGAGGAATAGAAGAGCTAAATATGTCTTTCCCACTATAGCCTTTGCCAGAATCTTAACTGTAATAGTAGAATAGGATCCTCCCACTCCAGATATCTATATATACCATTACATACACCATTTCTTATGACAGTCTGATTCTAGCCCCAAAAAGTTGGGCCTGGCTTAACCCACATTCTCTAATGAGAAATATGTTCAGTAAAATATTTTCAACATATTCTAAAGAATATACAACAAGCTCTGTCTGACATCACAGTCCACTTCTTCATTGCTAAGGGATGGTTGGAAGCTAAGTCAAATGTCTACTAATCACATAAAAACCCAAATGCTCCTTGTTTACAACTCACAACCTTGTTCTGGGAGATTTTAGGACATAGTGTAAGCTCTGCATTTGTTAGTATGGGTAGGATAACATACTAACAAATTCCTTATCCTGGCACTTATAAATTAACTGCTCCTTGGAAAAGGAACTTTAACTTTTTAAAATCTATATTTATATAGATATAAATGTAGTATTTATAGTACATAGGGATAATGATAGCACCTGAAACAGTCAGGGTTTAACCAGATACACCTTAGGGAGTATTGCAAGGGATTGGCTTACACAGTCGCGAGTGGCTGGGCTAGGCAAGTGTGAATTCCACAAGGCAGGCAAACTCGCAGGCATGGGCTATACTGCTGTCCACAAGCAAAACTGCTTTTTCATCAGGGCAGCCTTCGCTCTCCTATTAAGGCCTCTCTGCTGGTTGACTCAGGCCCACCAAAATTATCTAGAATAATCCTCCTTAAAGTCAACTGTCTCAACTCTACAAAATACCTTCATAGCAACACTTAGATAATGTTTGGTGTAATGTCTGAAAACTAGAGCTTAGCCAAGGTCACTCATCAAAAGACCCCCAAAGCACCTAAATCATGGGCTTCTTTGGGGCATCAAAAGGAATCTCTGCAAATAAGTGTGTGTATGTGGGTGGGTGGGCAAGTGGGTGTGGGTATGTGGTAGATGCCTAATGTATTTTATGTGCTCAAAAAAATTCGAACTATATATTGTCTTTATTGTCTTCTAACAATCGAAAAGGAAGGAATTGCTGTAAAATACTGCAATGACTTTCTGAACTGAGTATTTTTCTGAATTTTTTCCTCTACAAACTTGCCTTTTCGCTTCTAGCTGTTGTACTCTCCAGTTTTATTTGCCAATGGGAGGAACAATTCTAAACCACTTTTGATGGAAAAAATAATTAGAAAAACTATCCCTTATTTCCTTGGTACCGTGTAGTGATATTACCATCAAATATCCACTGTGGAGTATTAAATTGGGATGTGGTGTTTTGAATATTCCATGTGTGAAATCACTATGAACTCAAAAATAATCAATAAAGCATTATAAATGTGTCAGATAATATAATTATAATTATGTATATCATTGTCATAATAATTTATTCAATATTCTGTCCTGATACTTGTTAGTTATCATAGATTACTATGTATTCTGGACGCTGAGATATTGAAAAGGTGGTGTGATCTATGAATCCATTGATAGTATGAATCCATTCATTGATCTATGAATCCATTGATAGTATCCATTGAATCCATATGATAGTATGGATTCAAATGCTAGTATACACTTATTTCTGGACAATTCCGCAACTCTGGAGAAGAATCATCTGCTCTATTGTTTCTCAAACTATGCATGTTGCACCATTTTATTTTAAATACCAATCTGTCTTAGATAAATATTTTTAAATTTAATTTAATTTTTAATTATTATAGGTACATAATAGTTCTATATTTTTATGGGATATATGTGATATTTTGATATAGGCATACAATGTGAATTAATCAAATCAGGGTAATTGAGGTACACATTATCTCAGGCCTTTATCATTTCTTTGTAATAGGAACATTCCAACTCCCTCTTTTAGTTATTTTAAAATACACCCTAACTTATAGGATGAATATTTTTTAAACTAGAAAAATAAAAAGGTATTATTAAGAAAATAAAAGAGAAAAAGTACAATGATACATAAATTTTTACATATCCAATTTTTAATTATTAAATTAACTAGACATGTAACTATATTTCAATAAATATAATCATAACACAAAATGAGAAAACACAAAAAATACAAAATTTTCATGCTGTTCATTGAAAGTATAGAGGAAATTAATATAGTTAATTGCTATTAAACTTATAATTTTTTCATTAGGCAATTATTACTTGAGAAGAGGTTATAAATAAAATGGTAATTTCCATATTAAATGTCATATATATATATATATCAATATCTAAAATTTTTAACCTGACAAATATCTAGGTTGGATTGATGACTATGTGACAAAGGACGATCCCATAACAAAAATTTTTCTATATTTTATTTCAAGAAAAATAACAGTAGAGAAACAAGTTTCAAAAACATAAGTGGATGGGAATAGGGTAAGAGATTTTAAAGCGATTTCAACTTGCTCAGAATATTCACATTTAACTACGTCCAAAATGCAAGTGATGCTGCCTTCTCAAAATGCCTTCAATTATTCTTCAGGAGTTAGTTCTAAAAGTTTAAATTATCTTTTGATGAAAAAAATGTATTCTACATTTAATATACTCCTAGATTAAAGCTGACAAATAAATCTTTAAGTATCACATGTGTACATGACTAACACCCAGCTCACTCTACATGCAACTTGAATAATCTATATACCTCCTCCAATGAAGTGAGTCTAATTGTCATACACTTAGGATATGGAGGTAATGTCAAATGTTTATAAAAGTGGCTACTCTTGAGTTTATCTTATTGTGGAATGGTAATAAACTGTTCATAAACTGGCCCCAGTGTGGGGCCACACCTCTTACTCTTACATTGCCTTATTTCACAATTTTGCTATATAATTTGTAGGAGACAGTGAAGACTATAAGCAGTCTAACTCCTCAGCTATACTTGAATAAATATTTTCAAACATTCCCTGGGTTTTAATCAACATGTTAACTGTCAAAGAATCTGTATTATTGGGATTTGTTTGTTCATTTGTGTTTTTCTTTTTCTGTTCTGTGCTTTTCCAGAAACTTACATAAAATCATCAGTTTGTGACTTGTTGCATATATAATTTATTTGTACTACATTTATGAGCTGAGACCTGAATTGTATCTTAAAAACATGTGAAATTGAGAAATATACAGTGACATGTTTTCATTATTAGCTGTTTTAAGGTTTTGTTAACCCTCTTTGGTATCCTTTGCATATTTAAATTAAGTCAAACCTGAATATCACATTCTGTTTTTTACATATAATATCTTGTTAATTCTTTTTTTTTTTTATTTCGGCATATGATGGGGATACAGATTTTAAGGTTTCAATAAATGCCCTTTCCCCTCTCCCCCCACAAGTCTGAGTCTCCAGCATGACTATCCCCCAGATAGTGCACTTCTCACTCATTATTTATGTATATACCCACCCACCCCCGTGCCCCTGCCCAATACCCTATTACTGTAGTATCTATGTGTCCACTTAGGTGCTGCTCATTTAATACCAGTTTGCTGGTGAGTATATGTGGTTCTTGTTTTTCCATTCTTGGGATACTTCACTTAGTAGTATGGGTTCCAGCTCTAACCAGGAAAATATAAGATGTGCTATATCACCGTTGTTTCTTAGAGCTGAATAGTACTCCATGGTATACATATACCACATTTTATTAATCCATTCTTGGATGGATGGGCACTTGGGCTGCTTCCACAGCTTTGCGATTATGAATTGTGCTGCTATAAACATTTGAGTGCAGGTGTCTTTCTTGTAGAGTGTCATTGGATCTTTTGGGTAGTTGCCCAGTAATGGGATTGTTGGGTCAAATGGTAGATTTACTTGTATCGCTTTAAGGTATCTCCAAATTGCTTTCCACAGAGGTTGAACTAGTTTGCAGTCCCACCAGCAGTGTAGGAGTGTTCCTCTCTCTCCGCAGCTACGCCAGCATTTGTTGTTTGGGGTCTTTTTGATAAAGGCCATTCTCACTGGAGTTAAGTGATATCTCATTGTGGTTTTGATTTGCATTTCTCTGATGATTAGAGATGTTGAGCATTTTTTCATATGTTTGTTGGCCATTCTTCTGTCTTCTTTAGAAAAGTTTCAAGGACCCACACCTTTCACCTCTCACAAAAATCAACTCACGCTGGATAACAGACTTAAACCTAAGGTACGAAACAATTAGAATTCTAGAGGAAAGTGTTGGAAACACTCTCCTAGACATCGGCCTAGGCAAAGAGTTTATGAAGAAGTCCCCAAAGGCAATCACAGCAGCAACAAAAATAAATAAATGAGACATGATCAAACTAAAAAGCTTCTGTACAGCCAAAGAAACAGTCATGAGAGTAAACAGACAACCTACAGAGTGGGAGAAAATTTTTGCATCCTACGCATCCAATAAGGGGTTGATAACTAGAATATACTTAGAACTCACGAAAACCAGCAGGAAAAAATGAAATAACCCTATTAAAAAGTGGGCAAAGGGCTCGTTAATTCTTATGTCTATGTTCTTAGCAAAATATATTAGGTGACTTAGTATTTTCCTATATGAAAAATTTAATTATAAAAATTTGTTTTATTTAAGAATCTAAGGCCTGTATGTTTTGAATACTGAATAATGAATTATTAAATGATTAAAATGACTTTAAATAAATACAAAATTAAAGTGCTAAATTTAAACACTAAATAATAAGAGATGCTTCCCAGTGTAAAAAGTCTTCAAAACACTATATTTGGAAGGAAATTTGTGTAGTGAATTGAATAGTGGCCCCCCAAATAGATGACTACTCGGAACCTCAGAATGTGAATTTATTTGGAATAAAGGTCTTTGTTGCAATAATTAAGGTAAGGATCTTGAGAAGAAGTCATCCTGAATTAGGTTAGACCCTAAGTAAAATGACAAGTCTCTTTATAAGATGAAGACAGAGACTGGAATGATGCATCTAAAAGCCAAGGAATACCAAGGGTTGCCTATAGTCACCAGAGGTGAAGAGAATGTATTTTCTCTCAGACTCTGCAAAAGGAACCAACCCTGCCAACACTTTAATTTTGGACTTCTGGCCTCTAGAATGGTGAGACAATAAAAATATCTATTGTTTTAAGCCATCAAATTTGTGATAATTTGTTACAGCAGCACTAAGAAACTAGTGCAGTACAGTAGATTGTATTATTGACCTTACTTTTGCCCTTTCTTATGTGCACACGCACTTTGCCATATAACTTTGTACTAAATGGAGAGAGTATATTTTAATGCCCCTGGAATTTGGGCTTGGCCCAAAGTTGTTAGATGGACAGAATGAGGCAGATGTCACTGTGAATCAATTCTAAGCCAAGGCCTTCAGAGACCTCACACGTTTCTGCTTGTTCCTTTATGCTGTAGCCAGGCCCACAGGAAGAAGGTGCGTAGGCCAGCCCACTGGGCCTGGGAAAATGATGAAAAATATATGGACTAGATTTGCTCTGACCAAGCCCAGTCTTGGTTAGCTGGCTCCTAGTTAACATGTAGACTGTGAAAGAGAAGTAATTACTGTTTTAAGTTATTATATTTCAGCAAAATTTTTACATAGCAACTGTTTACCAAGATAGTTTCTCTCCCTTCAAGAAAAAAATATTTCTTAAGAACTACTTCAAGTTAAAAATTTATATTTAATTTCCTTTCAAAAGAGTTTTTACTTGAGTGGCATAAAAATGTCCAAGAAAAAAAATGTAAGCTCTTTTCCAGATTAGCAGGTGTTGGTACCAAGTCATTATAATCATTTTAATGTTAATATGAAATGGATTTTGACATTTTAACATAGCTATCATATATGCTTACATCAAGGATATGTTCCATGTCCAAAAACATCCACATTTGGTCATATTACTCTCTTACTCTATATAGTTGAGTTCATAAAGGTAAACAGGTAAATTACAAGCTCCCTCACAAGTATTACAAGGGCTTTCATGGTCTAGCCTCGGCTTATTTACCTAGAGCAAACACCATTGTGCCCCCATCACATCCCCTTAGCCCAGCTCTTACTGCAGCTACAACTTCTAAAGACAGCTTACGTGAACACCAAATCATCTTATGACAGCAGCATCCAGTCTCAAGTGTATGCGGCATGTCTTTCTCTTGTTTTCCAGCCTAGTGGTTCTTTCAAGAGAGAAGTTGGTGCCAGGTTGTCAGGCCTCTAAGTGCATTCTGGAAATATGGGGGAGTTAATGCATGGGAGAACCTCAGTTGATAGAAGTTGAATGCCCATAGGTAAATGTTCCAGCCTCCCTTCCTGTAGGAGGAAAATTCTGGAGATATTATTTACCCTTCTCAGGAGGCCTGGTGAAAATGGAGCACCCATTATACAAAAGGAGTGATAATTTACTCTTATGTTACCTTTTCCTTCTTGCCCTATCCTACCTTATCCCTTCACTTCTGCTTCCTGGGATCATTTCCCAGACAAAATGACTACATCCAAGTCCTTGGCTCAGGCTCTGCTTTAGGGGAAATCAAAGACCTCCCCTCATCTTATCCCTCACATATCTTCTTCCCCCATTTCCCTTCCCTCATTTCTTTGTCATACTGAACAATACTACTTTTAGTTCCAAACAAGTTCCCTCAATTACATATACTACTTTGCACATCCTACTCACTTGACCCGGAACACTCTTCCCAAAACTTCATCTCCTACCCACCTTTTAATTTTACTCAGTTTAGCTTGCTCTTCAAGTTATAGCTTACGCACCACCTCTTCCACGATGTTTTTCTAAAGAAAGCAGCTGTCCTTTCTTAAGTGCTACCACACATGAATTTATATATCCATGCACTGACCACCTTGAATAATAAAAAAAATTCACTTGTCTTACACTTTTAATCCCTACCAGCTGTTGTACCTAGTACTGTTTTAAGAAAGAGTAGAAAAATTTGCTCTAAAATGCATCAAGCAGTAAGAACACCATATGTGTGATGTTACTGACCCTCCCCTGTTGAACAAACATTTCCGGATATTTACTAACACAGTACTCCGATATTACATTTGTTTCCTAAGCCAGTTTTACTTACAGCCTTGTTTTCATCTTCATTTGTTATTAAAGCTTCTAAGTACAAAGTTAGATTTCTGTATCAAACCTAATAATATGGAAAATTTTTATTATCATTTATTTAATTCATTAATTAATAATTAATAAATAACAAGTAATTAAGTTCATTGTGTATTTCAAGCACTTTTATAAGCATTGTTATATAAGACATTGCCCATGCACTTAAAAACCCAATAAGGAGATTCAGGTGCTGAAATAAGTCCAAGAATTTGTTTGCATCAATGTCCTTTATAAGAAGACGGGAAAGCTTTTGCATTTAGACATAACTTAAGATAAGGCATAATAATGATGATTAAGATTCATTGAGAGCTTAATCCTTTCACAGCACACAGCCAACTGGAATATCTCAAATGTTCACAACAACGCTTTGATCTAAATAGTTATTATCCCCTCTGTACTGAATAGAAATTTGTAGCAAAGACAAACTAAGCAATGTGCCCAAAGTAGAGCAAAAATTAACCGTTTGGGTGAGAATTTTAACCCATGTTGTCTGGTACTGTAATCCATGTGCTTGGACACCACACTCCAGACGTTTAGGTGTCATGTAAGAAATTACCAAAGTGTTTCGGTGAAGGAAAGAGCAGACAGAATGCAATTCTGAAAAGAAATAATTTGTACGTGGATTAGTTGTTGATAATTGATAAACTGGCACAATTATGTTCTGCTTTTAAAGTGGTACTTTCAAAGTAGTAGTCACAAAACTTACCAAAGTAACTATTTTGAGCCTATTCACACATGCAACCTAGAATTTTTTAAAGTGCTGTATCTCTGAAGAGTATCTTTAAAATTCACAAATGCCATTGCATGACACAGAGAAATATCATGTATTTCCAACAGAAATTCATTGTTTTAGCAGAAGCTACTCATTTGATATTTTTTACAGCTGTAGTGGATGCTGAGTTACAATGCCAGATTTTCACTGTCTCTTTATCTGGCCTTCAGATAAAGAAAGCCACCCTGCCCAGGATTGTGACTCCTTCTTGGGGGCAGCCTATATGTAAATTTTGCTTGATGTGGGGATAAAAGGGACAGGACGTCTTGCCTCAGGTTGGGCTATCTCTGCAGGGTCCTCCCAATTCCCAAGTTCTTTGTATCATTGACTGAGATCTTTGGTGTGACGGAATCCCAACTAAACTTCTCCCTCTGCCCAATTTTTTTTTTTCTTTTACTCCCCCAATAGAAAGCACTCTCTGATAATCTTTCTACATATAAATTTCTGTATCAGGATTTGAAACTTAATTTTACCCTACTTTTAAGCTAACAAGTTAGTCTGTTATTTTTTATGAATGCTGGCAAAAGTTAAAAACTCCTGAATCCGAGGCAAATAATGTTATCACTCATGGCACTGCAAACAGAATGAAAATAAAATTTGAATCAGTTCTTCCTTCCTCCCCAATATCCAACAGTAGCAAAATGAAGGGCCCAGGTAAATGCGTGCACACATGTGTATTATCTTACAGAAGAGGAACACTAAGGTTGGGGAATCCAGAATTTTATAATAAGTAGTAAGAAATCCTGCTTTTTGTCATATAGGGAGATGTTATTTCATGCCTCAAGATTACTCATTGCATACATAACGCTGAGAAATGGTTTATTTAGAGTGGTCAAGGCTACACACTCTTGACACATGCAGCAAAAACTGTGGGATTGTTCAAGGCCAATGGTAAGTTTCTTCTCCCAATACTCTGTATCAGAATTTTCTTCATAGGGAAACCAATCTATGACAACAATATTGATTGTAGAATGAACACTTCTATGTAACTAGTTTCTCAGCCCATACTTTATTATTTGCTATTCTTGGCATCTAATATGTATTTTGTATGATAAAGCAGTTATCTTAATATCTCTTTAAAATATTAAATAGTATAGACCAATAAGTATCACCTTAATAGTCATATAACACCTCTAGAAGAAAATACATGTATATACAGACACACACAAACACACCCCCATACAAAATTAAAGATTACCTAGAGAAAAGGTTTAACAACCCATTAGATCATATGATTATTAATAATGATTGAAAAAGTACTGTATAGATTCTGTAAAATTTATTATAGGATGCACATTGGGATTTGAGTGAAAAAAAGGGAAAAAAATACCAAATGTTTCCTCTGATACACCAATTAATTTTTCAATTTAGGGATAAACTTTGACAATGTTTCTTGTTGTGTATCTTTTTAAATTTGGATTGAAATTGGACGAAATGATAAAACTCAAGGGAAAGAGAATGAAAAAAGAAGGAGAGCAGGGCGTATGATAAAAGAAGAATAAAGCCTTCTGAGATATCTTTAAACTTCTAAATGGTGAAAATAATATCCTTGAAGTTAAATCTTCTTAGTAATCAGGTAATTGCCTAAATGTTTTCTACAAATAAAAGAAATTGAATACTTTAATCTTGCTAAGGCATCTATACTTATAATAAGAATTTTCTTATACGGAGAAGAAAATCTCATAAGCTTTTTGTCTGGCAATATAAATTTCTATTTCCCAAACCAAAAAAGGGGAAAGAAAAGGAATATATGTCTTGGACTTGTCTTAGATGATATTCAAATACCATCATTGTGAACAATTCAAAAATTTACTTGAATTTTTCTATATATTTCCCTAAAATACACAGGTCTCAAGGTCTTTTAAAATATTTTTGTAAGAGAACTATTGCTGAATATAAAGACTATATTTTCCAATATAAGGAAGAAACTTTGTGATATTATAAGAGAGTTAAAAGATTAAGAGGAAATATGTAGCGGATCAGTGGTTAGGATTTCTCAGCAAGAGGAATTGTTCATGGAAAAAATACTTTGATTTGAAGAAATGAACAAAGGATAGAATAGAGGCAATGGACAGCTATATTATATATACCCTCACATTATTAAGTTTACTTTTTTTATCTAAATAGTCAAATCTGCTACTCAAATCCTTTGTAGAAAAAAAAAAAAACAAACTGTAATTTACACAATTCAGTATTATAAAAAGAAATTTGGGTTGGGAAAGGACTCATGATTTGTAATGAGAATTGAGACCAGGACTCAGTCTGGTGTGTTACTCTGAATTGGTGACATAATAGTTTAGGATTGGGTTTAGACACATTCAGAATAAAATGAGCCTAGTATACAAATTCCTGCTATGATTCACAGAATTTCCCTACAACAGAAGGTAGGGTGAGATTTTTGTTGCCAGAACTGGCTAGCAGAGTCTAGAGCTGGGATCAAAAAGACTTTAACATTTGATAGACAAATAACAATAACTGAATCCAGAAGCCTTCTGGAACCCACTCACAGATGAAAGACACAGCTCTAACACAATCAAATAACATTCCGTTCTCAGTGCCTTGGGGAGGGCTTTGGAGCTCTCTGTTCTTAATGACTATCTATCCTATTAGCCCAAATCTTTGAACCCCTGCTCCAGAGCTGAGGGTAGGGACAGTGCCTTGCTTCTCCTAGAATGACACCAACTTCCCACATTTAGGGCATTGGGCAGGTGTAATAGTCTCTGGTCTTCTCAGTTTACTTTTCTTATATCAAATTTTGCCCTATAAGCAAGTAGGGGTATAGACTATCCAGGTCCCAAATTCTCAGCCTGCCATGCCTGGTATATAGATCCTCTACCATATGGAGAATGGTTTGAAGGGAGCCCCCAAGTTCTTGGCCATACTCATTAGGAACTTAATCTTTGCAACTTGGCACTACAGGGTAGAGAAGAGAAATTTTGGTAACCTGCCCCCTCATGGTGAAATACCATATTTTTTGACTTAAAGCTGAGGGGACAGGGAACCCTGTTTTCTCAGTCAAACTGCCCAGATTGAAGCTTCCCTGAGTCATCACACTGGGATGGGGGTGGGGAAGCAGGAAGAAGGAGAGCAGGTCATAGCTAAGTGCCATAGACTCTTTCTACTCTTACCAAGATTTAGTAGAATCTCTAAATAAATGTTTATTAATTTTCTGTATGTTCTTAGGCCAATTTTCAGAGACTATAAATGGTTATCCATTTTTTATAATTTTCACCAATCATCATTGGTGTTTCCTTGGGATGGGCTCTACAGAACTGCCATTCCAGGCATTTACATTTTGATATGGGCATTTTTAATAAAGTTGGAACAGATTCTAAATTTTGAGGGATAGTTGAGACATCAAGTGTATCGACAAAAAGAACTTAGTCAATCAATTCAAAGCAATTTTTATAGGTTCTCAAAACTTCAAAAATGATTTCTACTCAGTCCAATGGTCAGTTTTTGTGTGAGTCAGTCTTGAACATTGCCAAATAGGTATTTGCCCTAAAATTGCAATATTAACCATATTCTTCCCCAAATGCCAATTTCTCTTAAAAACTATGGTCTATAATTTACTAATTTAACCTAAAATTATCAGCCAATTACAAAATATATGGAGAGAATCATTTGTGTGCAAGGTGGCACAAGAGGCAGTTGTGATGTATAATAATAGGGGACTGGGATATACCCAACTTCTGTGTTAGTCTTTGTGCTACCCGTATTGTCCAAGTGACTTTGCATGTTTATTCTTTCAGGTCATTTCCTTATCTGGAACTTGAGATTTGACTAGCTGATCTCCAGGTCAGCTGGAATTCGAACACCCTTCCATTCTATAAGATAATAGCTTGACATTCAAGTAAAAATGTGGAGGGGAGAGTTGGAGATAAGGGATTAGCAGCTGCTGAGAGTTCCGAAGTAGAGATTTATACTAAAGACTGATTATTATTGATTTTGTATTAAAAAAGAGAGAGAGAAACAAGAATAGGCTTGCTTCTTGTAGAAGGACAAATGAAAGAAGAAAATCCCCATGAAGAAAGATAGAGGCAGAATGAAAATCAGGACATTTTAAAGTCTTCTAACTTAAAGATACAAAATTTCAAGAAGGAAGCCTGATCAATAATGTCAAGAAACAAAAATATCTACAACATATTTGGAATAAAAGGCTTACTTTTAACCTATCAATTTTGTAAAGTGTATGATAATAGTTTTGGAAGAGTAGTGGGAATAGTAGTATATTTATATGAATTAATAGAAAAGCTCAATAAGGAAAAATAAAAATTTTATTATGTTATAAAAGAAAAGGAAGTGGTAAGACTGTAGGGTATAGGAGCTTTGATTACATGTACATGTCTAGGTAACTAATAACAGCAGCACTTGGAATAGTTTAATAATCCTTTCTTTAAATTGTCAGTTAAATTTATTTTTTACTTATCCTCTTTTATATATTAGTGAGAACCTACTACTTATATCATTCTTGGATTTATTGTATAATTTATTTTTATTCCAATCATATTTTCACGATTAAATAGAATTCTATCACACCTCCTTTATCCTGTTTTATTTGACTGATTTTTGTTTACATAAATGAAACTTTACCTTTATATGTGACTGTAGACATATTTGAGTGACTATATATAAAAATAATCTGGACATTGACTTGATTTGATTACTTTTCCTTATTAGAAACAGGATTTCCAAAATACTAACATGATTTAAAAAATATATATGCACAGCCTACACAGTTTAATTTTAAAAGTTACTCAAATGTGTGCAACTTTTATTATATTTTTGTCAATCCTCTGTTCCTCACATTGAAATTTACCACACCCCATCTGTTGTTAG
Organism: Mirza zaza; assembly: GCA_008750895.1. Taxonomy (NCBI): domain Eukaryota; kingdom Metazoa; phylum Chordata; class Mammalia; order Primates; family Cheirogaleidae; genus Mirza; species Mirza zaza. Next base: position 3,015 of record VSMD01025707.1, on the reverse strand, counting down.
ACTGTAACACTCCAACAATTTTCCTCAACCTTCTTCTCTGCAAGATTTCCTTTAAATGCATGTATTGATATAAGACTACCAAATTACTTCACTGAATTTTCTTCTTTTTTAGTGAAAAAACATCTTGATTCTGTGAACTTGCCCCACTTTAAGTTGCTTATCCAGAAGAAAGTATATTCTTTCTATGGCTATAATCTTTACATCTTTTTTAACCTGGAGACTAAATTATGTAGGAAAGATGAAAGATCTGTCTTTAAACATTTTAAGGGCTATCAGGTGAACAAGGGAATATGATTTTTCAAAGGGCAGAACTCAGACAAATCAATAGATGCTGCAATATTTTGGCTCAGCATAAGGAACTTTATAACAATGGAACAAACAGCCTCCAGAGAGAGAGCTCTCTCTGAGTGAAGCCAAATGATCATTCATCAAACATTCCCTAGAAGAAATCCCTGGACTAGGTAAGAGATGTATCAGAGTCATAAAATATGCAATTCAAAATCACTTTAGAAATCATCTCATCTGAACCTCCCACCTTTACAGGCAGAGTGGGATGAAGTGCCCAAAATCATTTAACATAATGATCCCTTAATCTAACTGATTATCAGAATCACCTGCAAAGTTGTGTGTGTCTGTGCATTAAGAATGGAAATGAAGGGTTGGCTAGCAACAATTTACAGACCCACCGATCTACTTAATTGGAATTTCTCCTGATAGGTCATGGAAATGTGATTTTGATTATCCACTAAGTTTTGGAACCACTGATATTGCCAGGACTTGAATCAAGGTCACCAGATTCCTAGATATAGCCATGTATTATTTTTTATCATACTGTGTTGCTTAAGTTCCCTTTATTTCATAAAATCTAACTATTTTCTTTAAAACAGTATTTCTCTAGTCAGTGAAATTTGTGATCAACTCAGGTTGTCCACTTAGGTTTCATCCACTTTCAATTAGAAACTGCCCTAATTAATATCCAAGAGATAGTATCCTGAGACTGTCCTAATTAATGTCCAAAATATTGGAAATTAACAAGAAATCAGCCTAGTTTGAGACTGAAGAGTGAGGCCAACAAACTATACTGGAAGTAAATAAATGAATCAATGCAATAAAGTTGGATTGAAGCAGATTTTAATTTAAGAGTTGTTAACAGAGTTTAAGAATTTAAGATTTTAATTTAAGAGTTGTTAACAGGAAAGTAGATTACAGATTTGTCTATTTTTTGCCAGTTTCTATTAATAAGATTTCATTTGATTTTTCTTTTTACTTTAATAAATAGCTGCTGGAGGTTTGTTCTCCTTTCTTAGTTTTTGCTTATAGTTAACATCCTTTGCCAATAGTACCCACTTAACTATTTGGTCATGAACTCTTTGAGAACAAAGAGCCAAGTTTTTTAGAGCCTTGTTTGAGAGGTCATGCTATAAACTGGATAAAGTAGAGCATAACTGGTTTGACAATGCTGCATTCAGAGAAAGTCTTAAAAACTACATTCTAGATGTACAATTCCTTTCTGTTGTATACATTTCACTTAATTATGATCACTTCATAATACAGTTTCTAAATTGGAACTTGTCATTTGAAACCTCTTAGCCTTTCATATAAAATTTTCTTTTAAAACTATGTCTTACTCATCCTGTTTATGTTCAGTTAGTTTATCTAAGTGTATGTGATTATATCAATTTCTCACTTCTTGGGTGACCTTAGAAAACTAGATAATTTCTTTGAAATTCAGTTTCTACATCTGTAAAATGATTGGGCTTCCTTTTCCTTATCTCAGGAAGCCCCATCCTCTCTAATAAGGAATCCCCTTGAAAGATCTTGCTCAACCAGAACTACCAGCTTACAGTTATAACTCCGTAATCAGCAAGTACCTCAGTCAGGAACATAAACAGAACATTCTCCCAGGGTTCCCAGAATAGAAAGCCTTAAATTCACAATGTTCCAATGCCATTCATTTACTTCTTCCCACCTATTTAATCATACCAAAGTGCCACATGTATTATCTGCTATTAAAAATTTCTTGAGTGCTTTAGGACTATGATATTCACAAGGACATTCTCTCCATGCAAGACAATAAAACAAAATTCTGGTCCAGATAGGCTGCTGTCACATTTTTCTTTTAACAAATTAAAATTGTATAGATTCTCCTTAATTTTTTGGCCCCAAATCTCTTGATGGTGTTCATATTTTCGAGTACTTTAAAAATTTATCTCTAGATTTGTTTACTACTACTTCACCCATAAACCTTAACCGCTTGCTTTCTGATCATCAGTTTTTATGATGCGTCAAAGAGAACCATTTATGCATTCTACACTGCCTGTCAGTCAGTCCTTACAAACCTGCAAATGGTGTGAAAAAATATTGTTCACTAGGTAGTTTGAAGTAGCAGTTGTTAACATTTTCATGTGATTTATTTTAGAGCAACAATAATCACAGAAACAAGTTTGAGTAATATGCATGCCTCTATGGCTGATGTATTTTTAGTTATTTTACTTAAGAAGAACAATTTTTTTTCTAGTGTCACTCTATATATGTAAGATTATCAAAATTTTAGAAATGAGAAATATGAATGTTCTCTGTAAGTTAAAATATAAAATTAACCTGTAATAAATTAGACCAGATATATCCAAAGTAACCTTAAGAAACAGAATAATTCTGATGTTAGTTTGAATACACTAAATTATTCAAACAAAAAAATAAATCAGAAAGGTGTGTAACCAGTGATCATTTATCATTCATGGATGAGTCAAAAACGGATATCCATAGATAGATTAGTAGTGACCTCTGCCATATGGATCCTGACCCATACTTTTTTGTGTATTATTTTCATTGTTGTTGTTCGTTTCTTTTTGATAATCCTTTATACATTGAAGAGACATGTTTGGCCCAAATGCCTTATAAAAACAAGCCAGGGGCTGGATATGACCTATATGTCAAACCCTGTGCCCATACTTGTCCTAAAATTATTAAACATAGTAGTTTTAAAGTCCATGTCTAATAAGTCTATTATCCTGT
>VSMD01025706.1:0-46838 GCA_008750895.1 Mirza zaza | reverse complement strand
ATATGGCAGTTACTTCCAGTTCCTCACACTGCAATGGCAGAATAGGCTCACAGATACAGACATGAACAATGCACCTAGAATCTGATATTGTCAAGGACTGGGCTGTAAAGGCATCATTAAGATATGAACAGAGCTTCAATTCCCTAGGCTTTTTTTTTAATGGTATTTTTATTTACTGGTCAACTCAGAAATAATTTCCCAGTTTATTTAGTATTTAATTAGGGATTTATACCAATCTTTCTAATGCTAGGGAGACGATAAGAAAAAAACTCAACCTATATATCCAACTGCTTTTTTAAAAGTCTGACAAATTCAAAGTCAATTTTTGGTGACATTTTATACAGAATCAGAGCTTAAACATAATAACTTTCAGATTTCTTCCTTTCACAACTAAGATGTCATATCAGACTTGCAAGGTGACCAAGTGCAAAATGCCTAATGATGTTTTGGGATCAGTTTATTTGCTGCACTATTTAAGGTCTTTGCCTGTTTCACCAAATCCTTTTCACTAAATAAAATAAAAATGAAAATGGAGTGAAAGGAGAATGAGAAAAAAGAATACACAGGAAACACAAAAATAGCAAGAGATTAAGTCAGCTTAATACTCAAAGAAATATGTCATTATTTCAGTTCTGCCTGCTTTAAATCCAAGTCAAAAAGCCATTGAAAACTAGATATATTTGAACACTATAAGCGCTAAAATTGATATGTTAAATCACAAACGTGTAACTGCTTATGAGCAAGTACTTAGATAACTTTCTTTCCTAGGTAGACTGACACCTTTTTATTTATCAGCCATACCAGAGCTTTCAGGCTTATTTATTAATTTGCAATTAACTTTTGAACACTAATATGCACTATTGTTCAGGACCCTTCCAGGTTAAGAATCATCTGAATAAAATAAGTCACCCATTCATCCATTCATTCACGTGTCTACAGAATGAATGCCTTGTACATTCAAAGCACTGTGACAGGTTCAACAAGCACTGTGACAGGTTCCGTGAGGAAACAAAAAGATTAACCATAAGGAGCTTACACTCTCACGAGAAGGTAAGAAACGTATAAGAAGGGCTACAAGGTAAAGCAGACAGTCAGAAGTGCCATAAGCAGTGTACACAGATGCACATATAAGGTTATGGGAATTCCAAGAAGGACAGATCATTTCCAGCTGGGAAAGAGGTATCAGAGAAAGCTTTAGGGAGGCAGCATTTGAACCTGAATGTAAAAGAATGTATCTGAAGAACAGGGAGTGGAAGAGGAAGGGCAATTTTAATTGGTGGAACTAGTGGGAATGGATGGGGAAGGCGGGAAGCACGTCCTGGGACCAGTAGTTTGGTTTCACACAAGTGCAAGAAGGGTGATGAGTGGGTATTAAAGGTAGAAACATCCAACAATCTTGGGTGTGGTGTTACATTCAATCTTGGAGTCTCAGGCACTTCTTTTGGCTGATGAGTCACCAGGAAAAACATGGTGGTTTCAGACAAACAGGAAAATGAGAGCAGCACAGGGAGAAGATGTGGTTTGGGCAGACGGGACTGTAGGTACTGGTGGAAGGTAGCTGGTCAGAGGATGAAAACTCAAGACTGGTCTCCAGATGAGGGTCAGAGATGGAGAAACACACTGGAGGTAACAGTGAAAGCTACAGAACTATTGAGGGAAAGCAGAGAGAAAAAGGAGACAGGAGAGAGAAGAGAAAAGGGTGAAAGAAGAGAGTTAAAGGGTTAAAGAGCTAGAGAAACACACTGGAGGTGACAGTGAAAACTATGGAACTATTCAGGAGAAAGTAGAGAGAAAAAGGAGACAGGAGAGAAGACAAAAGGGTTAAAGTTAAAGAAGGGAGAGAAAGATCCAGAATACATTCTTAGAGGACACCTATCTCCCTGTATCCCAACATCACCTAGCACCAAAGCATCCAAAAACTTTGGGGATGAACAATAAGAACACAGAATTACAAACATGTACTTAAAAGTCCTCTCACCCTTCTAGGTAATCTTTCTCTAACACATAACACGGACATGCGTTAAGTGCAGGTTCTGATGTTCAAAACAGTCATAAAAAGCTGACATTTCTTAAAAACATTTTCAGTTGTATCTTAGAAAACACAAATAAATGTAACTGGCTTTCTTTCTACCAGCACGTCTGATGTTAAGCTGAAGGAATTTCATATACTTTCTATTTGCTGAACACATAGCGCTTTCTCTTCACTTCCAGCCCCGACAGCCCGAGATGCTTCATTGAAGAAGCAGCACTTTTACCTTTGCTCCAGTTGCTTGATGGTAGCAGCCATCTGATTAGTCTTCTCTTCCAAGCGACTGTTTAGTTCACTTTTCTGTTTTACGCCTAAGTCTGAACTCTGTTATGGAAATGAATTATAAATGATCGATACAACATAAAATATTAAAGTATAAATCACGCATGCCTGTTGTTCGAACCTAATGCTAAGTGGGAAAATCAAAATGCTCATGTGTTTTTATGTGGGTTAATTCTCAAATAGAAAAAAAAAAGCAATGTGTTTGAAATTAGTATTGTTATATGCAGCCTTATCACAGTTACCAGAAGGTTCCCTGAGTTATCATATTCCAGTATCAAAGCTAATAGAATATATAACTCGGCTGGCATGTTAGGCTGGAGAACAGAAATTATCTTATAGGATAAAAAAGATCCCCGTCCCCTACTACAACATAGACAGTGGCCATGGCTTTCCAGAACAGCAAACGGGACCCTATGATGCTCTGATTCTTAACATGGTTTATTGGAAGCTAACATCAAAACGAGATGTGACCCTTCCCTCCTGTATTTAAAGTGTGAATCTAGAGAACAAGAGGGTGGGGGGAGCCCCAGGATTCTGGAGCCAGGGAGCCCCCTCCTCCTCCTGTGTCCCTACCTGCAGCTTGAAGGCGAGTTCGTGCTTGAGAGCCCTGAGGTCATCCAGCTGCTGCCGAAGGGACACCAGGGCATCCTGCTTCTCACACACGTCCTTCTCTAGCATCTTCATGGCCAGCTCCATCTCCTGCCGCATGCTGATCTGGATCTCCAGCTCCTTCTCAACATCCTGCCCCCGAAGGTAAGTTAAGTACCTTACTTACACTCTCTTTCCGCAATTGAGCACAAACCGTAACATTTCACAGAAAAAGATAACACCAAATTTCCTCGGTCTGAATATTCCGGCAAAATAGTTATAAGCTATCATGCATTTTCAGAGATATTAACAACAACAATAATAATTAGCACATATAACAACATCTACTCAATAACGTACAAATCTGAAAACACTGGCTGCTGTTGTACCTTGGAACTGTCGATGAATTTATTAAAAAGACCTGAAGCCCCATTGGCTCACGCCTGTAATCCTAGCACTCTGAGAGCCCAAGGCGGGTGGATTGCTTGAGGTCAGGAGTTTGAAACCAGCCTGAGCAAGAGCGAGACTCCATCTCTACTATAAATAGAAAGAAATTAGTTGGCCAACTAATATATATAGAAAAAATTAGCCAGGCATACTGCTGCATGCCTGTAGCTACTCGGGAGGCTGAGGCAGCAGGATTGCTTGAGCCCAGAAGTTTGAGGTTGCTGTGAGCTAGGCTGACACCATGGCACTCACTCTAGCCTGGGCAACAAAGCTAGACTCTGTCTCAAAAAAATAAAAAATATATATATAAATAAAAAGACCTGAAATGCTAAAAAAAAAAACATGCTAAGCTAGAAAGTGCTAGCTAATATGTCTAAAATACACACATGCTTGAGGCACTTCATTAGACACCAAGACACTAATGTCATGTCCTACTATAGAAATATACATGAAGTATCACAGTAGTTAGCACAAAGGCAAGCAGCTGCAACTCTACATTTGAATGTTGTTGATATATTTAAGAGCCCTGGGAACGTAGAAGACCCTCTGGGTCCCCAGGGTAACATCTCAATCACTAGGAATAGCCAATTCGGCTAACAGAAGTTTTAGATTCACTTCACATGAAACCTCCCTTTTTCTCTTATTTTTAGAGACAGAGTCTCACTCTGTCACCCAGGGTAGAGTGCGGTGGCATCATCATAGCTCACAGCAACCTCAAAGTCCTGGGCTTAAGCGATCCTCCTGCCTTAGCCTCCTGAGTAGCTGGGACTACAGGCAGGCACCACCATGCCTGGGGCTAATTTTTCCATTTTTAGTAGAAATGGGGTCTCGCTCTTGCTCAGGCTACTCTTGAGTTCAAGCAATCCTCCTGCCTTGGCCTTCCAGAGGATTACATGCTTGAGCCACCGAGCCCAGCCTCTTGATTTTTTGATAGTAGCCATTCTGATTAGAGTGAGGTTGTAGCTCATATTGTAAATTTTTATATATTTAATTTCTAAACAAAAAAATCTTAAGACTAATACTGGATGATAAATTTATCCATTTATATCTAAGACCAAGAGTAAATTCAGAAATAACAGCTAAAAATAAAATTATAATTCTATATTAATGATTCTTTGTAAGAGGAAGAGGAACTGCTCGCTGTAAGAAGACATATCAGAATCTCTGTAGGGATGAGGATGAGGTAGGAGTGGGGATTACATAATTTATTTTTTTATTTTTTAAGGCAAGCATGAAAATGAGGTTTATTGAGGACAGAAAGATAGGCTTATAGAGCAAGAACAAGATATAAGTTTACAGAATATGATATAGACGCCACAGATGACGACCAGACCCATTGTCACAGCAGGAAAAGAGCTTAAAAAGTAGGTTCTATATACTCAATGTTTTCGGTTTTTTTGGTTTTTTTTTTTTTTTTTGGAGACAGAGTCTCCCTTTGTTGCCCAGGCTAGACTGAGTGCCATGGCGTCAGCCTAGCTCACAGACACCTCAAACTCCTGGGCTCAAGCGATCCTCCTGCCTCAGCCTCCCAAGTAGCTGGGACTACAGGCATGTGCCACCATGCCTAGCTAAGTTTTTCTATGCATATATATATTAGTCGGCCAATTAATTTCTTTCTATTTATAGTAGAGATTGGGTCTCACTCTTGCTCAGGCTGGTTTCAAATTCCTGACCTCAAGCAATCCACCCACCTCAGCCTCCCACAGTGCTAGGATTACAGGCGTGAGCCACCGCGCCGTCTATACTCAATGTTTTTATAATACAAACTTTAAAGACAAAGAAGATATTGGCAAAATCTTACTGCTTTTGAGAATACTCAGAAAAAGACTGAGAAAGCATTATAGAGAATGTGGGTTGAAAAGAAAGAGAGATAATTTTACAGGATCTATAAAAATTTTTACAACACTACTGATATCCTTAATTTTGGTCTGTACAATATAACCTCTAAGTAGGCAGTTACCTTTTACTGTGTTTCTGAATTATTAAAAGTTAAACAAAGTTTACCAATCGTAATTGCGTCTCCTCCTTCAAATGCTTTCTTGCTTCACTTAGTGCTTGCCCTTCTGAAGTTCTGTCTTGCTTAGGACCCTTGAAAAGATAAATAAAATTGTACATATTTAGAACTTCATTAATGTATACAGGATTAGCAGACACTACCACTGCTACTTAGTAAGGAAAAATGATCATACCTAAGCAGGTATGACAATGAACAAAGACAATAAAGAAAGCGAAAAAGTCTAGTAAATATTAAAAGTTTAAGCTGAACTGGGGGTTTCCTGCCACTTTATTTAAAAATCCCAAGATAGGTTACCAAACCAGGTGGTAGTAGTTTTAAAAATCAGCTTCTATAAATAATATGGTATTATTGGAGTTGGACCAAACTATGAGTTGGACTATGAGTTGGACCAAAGGTTTAAAAGGTAATACACTCATTCTCCAGAGATCTCACATGTGGCATCTTGAACTATTCAAAGAGGTCACAGCTAAAAATAAATAAGTCATCAAAAAAATTCCTGTGAGCAGTCACAGTTCCTTTCATGAAGTCCATGCATTAAAGTCAAACACCTTACTCATAAACTGCTTGAGTCCCCATTCAGAGCCTAGTCATTTTGTAGGAACAATTTCAGTAACTGTGGATATTTGATTCTGAGGTGACAGATTAGAAGCATAAAGATAAAAGGAAGTGGGGAGAGTTTTCTAGAGATAGCAACACCAACAGTATAAAAAGTAAGAGATGCTAGTGAATTCATAAAAGGCGGGAAAAAAAAAATCCACAGCAATCTGCGAATGTTTAAGTGTAGGTGTTAGAAGCTCTATCAGTTTCAACAGCCTCCTAAAGTAGTACTGTTATACCTGAGTACAGAATTGCCAATGTTGATAATCATAATCAACCCCCTATACAGGGCTAAATGTGTTAACAATTATGTCCTTAATTAAGAAAGCTTATGCTGCTTTTGTTGTTTCTAGAGGAAAAAAATAAAGAAGACTTAGACTTGTACAATACCTATAAGGTTTGCAAAATCTGATTAGATATGTATTAAAAAGGTTGGTGCTTTAAGGGGTTAAGTTATCTAGAAAATTCACTGATGTGGTAACTCCCAGTGATATGAAATAATAAGGTGTCACTTCTTATAAAACAGTAACATGATATAAAAATAATGGCATATTTAATATAACAGATGTAACAGTTAAATACAGTATGAATCATTAGTACATAAAAACAAGAAAGTGAATGAGACTGTTTCTTAAAGTCTCTAGACAGATGTAGGTGGCCATGAAGCCAAGAAGCATCTGATAGAAAAAGGGGCACCAACTTCCCCCAGAACATTCATCATGCCCTCAGTGACGAATGGAGCCTGAGTAAATACAGTGTGCTTTATACATGCAAATGATCACTGCTTAAAAGAAAGACTCTCCCGTCCCGCCAACACACTGACATGCTCTCTCTGAATATTTTATAAATCCAGTAAGATTAACCTTCCGATTGGATTCCAGTATGTAGGAACTTTCCTCTTTAACTCGTTCCATTTCTTCTTGCAAGGTAATAATCCTGTTGTTTGCAACTGCAAGCTGTTGATAAAATTTTTAAAATAATTTTTATCTTTTAAAAATTAACATGGTATAAGATAATGCATGATTTGCTAGGACATAACTTCCAATCTGGATATTCTTAGAAACAAAGGAAGCTACCTGTAACCCAATAAGAGTGTTCTTATAGGGAACTTAAGAGAAATATTTTTAAAGTAGGCTAAAATAAAAACAAAAAGTATCTTCTATTGCTGCTTTTACATGGAAACATTTTTCAATGCCAAAATGTTAAGATTTTTTTATCTCAAGGATGTTCTCATGGATAAATGGTAATTACATTTAGTAAGAATATCTATTTCTAAAATATTTAATAAAGAGGTCATCTCATGCTATGGCACCAGGTCACAAACCCTTCATAAGACCTTTTATAGATAATTTTAAAAGGCTAAAGGAATGAACTCCAAAGTTTTCACTCTAAAAGATCCTCTTAAACACTGAAGAGATTTTTCATTTCAGCATCTAAAAAGATAAGGTAATGTTATTAGCAAGTATACTACTAAGGGGAAACATTCTTATCTCCAATCCATGGGAGGGAAAAGTACAGTGCAAATAACTTTTTGCTTCTCTGTACCTTCTAATGTCCCAGAGAATGGGAAGGTGGGGTGCAGTTCTGCTCAGTTCGTGTTTTAACAAGGTAAATAAATACAGAAAAGCTCTAGCAAGCCTGGAAGGCCATTTCTCTCTTTGCTCCCTGGGCCTAATAAGATGTAAAGAAATAATTCTGGGCAAGCAGGTCTGCTCTCTAGAAACAAGGATGCTATCACTTAAGAGAAAGTATCAGGAAACCTAATTATGGCTGCAGATCCAAGTGGGCTTTTTAAATTCAATTTTACTGATAATAAAGGGGATTATTTATACTTTCATCTGGTTAATTCTTCCCATTTTGTCATTCCAGTTCAGAACTCAGGAGGGGCTTCTTTTATGAGCCCTCTTAAATCCAGAAATGGAAATAAGGTAGAACTGATTATAAACTTATGTGTTCTCTATAACGTACACACGGTGCTTACTTTTCTCTACAAGTTCAAAGTTTCGAGAAAATAAGTGTTACTGGTAAAATAAGTAAGTGAATAAATGAATATTGTTAGTATAATAAATCTAAGTCAGAAGGACAAGCGTGTCTGAGGGAACAAAATTCACAGCTATGTATGCTGAGTGCTCAGGATGTGTCAGACAATGTTCTAGGCCCTCTTTGTGTATTAAATCATTTAAATTCATACAACAATCTTATGAAGCAGTGTTATTGTTATTCTCACTTTACAGATAAGTGAACCAAGGAATGGAGGTTTAAGTCATTGGCCCAGGATTAGAAAACTAGCAAGTGGCCCAGCCTTAGAGACCATGCTCCGCTGCCAGGCCACACTGCCTCCGTGCAGTGACAGCAGAATCACGGTGGAATTTCTGTGCTGAGGATTCCCAAAGCCAGTGTGGTAAGATTCTAAGTGTCATATCCATAAATTAAAGTTTTAATATATATGCAAAATTTAAGAATTTTCATCCAAAACTGAAGTCCACAGAGCTGAGTAATAAGGAAGGCATTTTAAAATTATAATGATGAAAATGTTCATTCTGAAGAAAAACTGATGAAACAGCACCTTTCTGACTAATTCTTTAAATTCGATTTTATTTAAACCAAATTTGTCCCACTGTATGTAGGAGGATCATTATAATTAGAAATAAAGAAGATAAACACTTTGCCACCTGGGTAATTTTATTTACTATTTTTCATAGAAACATGTAATGCTATTTAATGAAAAAACCCTGTAGCTTATCCTTTGGCAAGTTAGAAAAAATATCTTTATTAATTAGAAGTAAAACATGGGGTTGTTTTTCTGTTCTTATTTTAGGGACTTTTCACACATACATCTATTTTTAATCTGATCTTCAGAGAAACTGTGAGGTTAAAAGGGAAGTAGACTGTAAACACCATCATCTGTCAGTGACAGAACTGGGCCTCTTACGGTCAAGTGACTGACTCAGTGGCACATGACATATAAGTAGCATGACATATAAGCAGGGACTACTGGCCTCCTCTCCCTCACCGCCCCACGGAGAAAACAAAATGTGGGGAGTGGGGAGCTTGCCAATCTGGAACACACAAATCAATGCCTGGCACGCACTAAACCTTGTCTAGCTCTTATACATAAATAGTGCCGAAGATGTTTTCCAGAATGAATAAATGATGACTATTATGGTATATGCTAAACATTTACTTTAGGCTAGTCCAGACCAAACAGTCACACAAAAGGAACCAAGATACTCCACCAGCCAGGTAAATGAGACCCCTGCCCACACAGCCTCCGCAGTCCAACTATGTAAATGACACCCTGTGACAAGCAGACTGGCCATTCTAATTAGAACAAGGAGTTACATACTATATAGTAGCTATATCTGAAAAGTCAAGTCTTTCATTTCCAAGGTTGCATAGAAATTACTGGTTCTACCAATGCACATTTTTAAATTCTATAAGTCAATCAAAGAATTTCCAAAACACTTACCTCTTCTGTCAGTTTAGTGTTGGATTTTTCTAATGCATCTACTTTTGCCTGGAGGTTATTTACAGTAGCACTATCAAGAAGAAAAAATATAGGCCTCTTTTGAAAAAAGCACAATATCCTCTACCTTCCGTTTTAGACACCCATCACACTTATCATTCATTGTCTAACGTCCACAATTCTCAGTAGACCTACAGGCTCTAAGTTTACAAAGGGCTGTGTCTGCCTTACCTGATATGGCTTTGACATTGGAGTTAGAATTCAGTAAATATTTGTTCAATGAAATGAAAGCGCTGATGCACTACACAGTAAATTTTAAGATCTGCAATAATAATAGGCTACATGAATTAAGTGTTTACATGTACCAAGCACTCTTCTAAATTATGTTACTTGCATTATTTTATGTACTCCTTTCAACAGCCCTACGTGTTAGGTATCCTCAAATATAGATAAAGAAACTGAGGCACAGAAAGAGTAAATAATAGTGTCATTGTTTATATTCCATTGTCAACTGTAACCATATCTTTGCTTGGCTAGCTAACATCTCCGCCACTCATTATAGTCATTTTTAGTTCTTGGTCCCCAGAAAAAATGTACTTAAACTGTTCCTGAATTTGCCAGCTGGAACCAAGCCCTACTCAAAATTTATATTGACACTAGTATAATCATATTAGAGGTCTTACTTAAATTAAAAATGGCTATCTTTCATAAGAGAACTATAAATAATAATTAATGAATCTATTAATTATTCTTCTAAATTATCCAATAGTCTTTAGCATAATAAGAACATCAAAGTACTTGAGAAATACCAATAGCTTGTGCATAGCTCTTCTCAGAAGAGAGAAAACTGTTTCATGTTTTGGACAGTTCTAAAAATAATCCCCCCTTATCCACGATTTTTGCTTTCCACGGTTTCAGTTACCCATAGTCAATAGCGGTCTGAAAATAGTTGAGTACAGTACAATAAGATATTTGAGATAGAGAGAGACCATATTCATATTACTCTTATTAAGGTATACTAATAAAATTGTTCTATTTTATTTATTATTGTTAATCTCTTCCTGTCCCTAATTTATAATTTAAACTTTGTCATAGGTACATATGTATAGGAAAAAACATAGTGTGCAAAGGGTTTGGTATTATCTGCCGTCTCACGCATCCGGTGAGGGTCTTGGGAAGGACACCCTGCAGATAAGGGGGGGCTACTGTACTTGGTAAATTCATGGTAGTCATGGTGAAGAAAGGGCAAACTAATACTATCAATTCAATATGTAAATGAGAAATGCAAGGAAGCAAAGAGATACGATTAATCCAAAGGTACTAAAGTAGTGAGTGGTTTACCTGAGATCAATCCTGAAATATGTGGCTATATCTACTGGACCAAGAGGGCTGCCAATTTCAACTGTATATGTCACAGTATTTAAAAATTTGTAACTGAATGTATTTAAACACTAGAGCTATAATTAAATATTAATCGTAACTGCCTTTCACTCAAGGGTACGAAAACAGTTAAAGGCCATTTAACAGGTGCCTAACTCAGTGCCTGGCAAGCAGGAATTCTATATATGTTTGATGAGTATTGTCAAAATTTATCCTCACTGCTCATAATTCTGCCCTTCCCTTCTACCTCAGCAATTCCCAAGTAATGTATTTATTCATTACTTCAGGTGTCTGTTGAGTTCCTCTACATAGTTCTTCTGGTCCAGAATTGCAGTAATCTGACCATCTCTGGGGGAGAAAGGAGAAAAAAACAGAAATAAAATAAATAACATTAGAAACACCAAGATCCTGATCCACCCCTCCATCTTTTCATAAAACATGGAAAAAAAATGTGGCATAGATACAGTGAAGCAGAAGACAGACCTGATGTATAATCCCCTAGACATGCCAACCAGAAAGACTCAAGATGTTTAAAATGAAAACAAAATCCACATTAATCAAGCACTTGTTATAGCTTACAAACCTTAATAATTTAGGTTATAGGTAGGATGTTATAATCTACCAGAAGCACTTAAAGGATAGAAATGTTCTTCTTGTTAGTTAATAGATTTTTCAGCTTTGCTAGTATTATTTGCAGTAACGATTTTTCATTTGTCATAAGAATTAAGTTCATTCTAGTGTAACATGGTTGTTCTCAAAGGCTACATATTTGCCTTTAGGTGCTGTTTACACTCAAAGTGAATGGTATAAAAGGCTGTCATAAAGATCAAATATGTTTATTACTCGAGAAAATAAAGTATGGAAAAAGGAAGTTCATTTCTATAACCAACTAATCTATAATAGGCAAAGTTAAACAGCCAGGCTTTTCAAGCTGAAAGTCAAAATTAAGGCCACATATCTATACAATCACCAAAAGAACAAGTGATATAATCTTAGCTTAATATCCAAGGTTAAAAGCATCAGACTATGCTTTCAACTGCTAAATTTTTAAAGGGTACAAAGTATGCTTCTGATCTCTAATTACTAAGTACCATGAGTATTTTTTAAACTTTTTATTTTGAAATAATTTTAGATTTATAAGAAGAGTTGTATAGGTAGTACAGAGTTCCCCTATACACCCTTCCCTCAGCTCCCCTCAATGTTGATATTTTACATAACTTCATGAGGCACACTGCAAATTTTAAGCAAACTTATTTATTATGAAAATGCAATCCCTCTGGTCACAATGACCATGTTTTAAAACTCCACTATAACAGATGGAGAATTGGATACCTTTTATTAATTTTTATTTTACTTGCCCTTGAACCACATAGCAAGAAAATTACTCAACTAAAAACACGTTTAGGATTTAGCAGTAGGCATAATAGGTATTTTGGGCAAGACTTTACTGAAGCTGTATCATCAGAAATTCTTTCAACAAGTCTGTTAAAGCAGTACTGTTGTAAATTTTAAATACTACCAAAGACAAAAAATTACTACATCAGAGAGGAAAAAAGAAACCTAATTTTTTTTTTTTGTACATACCCTTCACTACCTTTACTGCTGTTCCCATCCTTGAGATACATTGAAAAATCTATAACTCCAACCTATGGGGGAGAATTTTCAGGATTAATATAAAATTAAATGCTTTTTGAAAGGCATAACTGGGACACAATGTCTTTCTAGGTACTCAAAATAGTAATATAATCATGACAGTTAACAAAAATTTATGGTGAAAATTTAAAGCTTTACTTTTAGTATAATCAAGAATTGACAAGGGTTAGAAGTAAAGATTCAAGATTAAATCTATAGCACTACAAGACGAGACCATGACTAGGAGAGTCAACAGAATACTTAATATAAATAAGGTTTAAAGTTTCTTTATATATATTTATACACAGATATGTGTGTGAATATATGTATATATGTTTAACAGGGATCACAGCCAAGACAAGCATTTGAAAATATTCATAATGTATAAATAAGCCAAGTTAGAAGCAAAAAACAAACATTTTTAATATTCATATTGAAGTTAAAGGAAATCCTATTCATGACATAGAATCTCCCCCTGACCCTAGTCTGGTTGGTATGATCTAATCCAAGGGTCCTCAAACTTTTTAAACAGGGGCCAGTTCACTGTCCCTCAGACCATTGGAGAGTACACACTGTGGGCCTGAGATGAGTCAGCTGCTAAGCAGGACAGGCAGCTGTGGCAAAAACACCCGGTGGGCTGGATAAATGTCCTAGGCAGACAGCATGTGGCCCGCAGGCCGTAGTTTGAGGACACCTGATCTAATCAGTCCAATTCTGAGATAAGAGAACTCAGGGTGACACACTTGGTAACTGAGTATCTTTCCCATACCTGAGAGTCCAGATCTTCTCCTTTCATACAGAAATTGGCATCAATGACATTCAGACCCACCAATAGTCCAGCAATTATGGCTCCTTCTTCTTCCATCATGAGAGCATTGGGTTCATAGAATTCACTGTAAGAGAAATCCACAGAATTGTTTTTTTTTTTTTATTTTAGAGATGGGGTCTCACTCTTGCTCAGGCTGGTTTCGAACGCCTGACCTCAAGGGATCCTCTGGCCTCGGCCTCCCATAGTGCTAAGATTACAGGCATGAGCCACCATGCCCGGCCAGAATTCTTTACTGTAATAAAACCCCCAATGTCCAATGATGTAATCATGAGTGAGGCAAGGAAAAAATGCTTGGTTTAAGGTTGAATACAGTCATCTATGATAATAGTGAAAAAGGAAAAAAAAGGCTTTGATAGATATTTTATTTTAGATAAAAGGTACATGAACAGATTCCTTACATAACAGTGTAGCTAAAAGAAATGTGATCAGAAGGGTATCGTGGTTGAAGTGAGTATTCAGATTTTTCTGACATATTTGTATTTATGATGCACCATAGAATAATTCGGCAGTTTTTTATGTATCTTAAAAAATTTGTGTGGTTTGTTTATCCTGATCAGGAAAGAGACCATTACTGGACCCCCAGAAATCTGCTTTTTCTCTCTCTCTGAATCACCACCCTCACTTCCTCAATGTAACCACTGTCCTGATATCCAGTGATTTCTATCACTGTAGATTGAGTTTACCTATTTCTGAACTTTATATAAATGAAATCATATATACATACTCTTTTGTGTCTGGCTTCCTTTGCGCAATATTTTAGTTGTGTGATTCGAATATATTGTATGTAGCTATAGTTGATGTGTTTTCATTGTTGGACAGCATTTCATGGTAGGAATATACCACAGTGTATCCATTCTATTTATTGTTCATAGACATTTGGGTTGTTTCTCGTGCCTTTTTAATACATACACACATGGATTTCTGTTAGACATACACATGAGTGAAGTTGCTGGGTCCAAGTAAGTGAAGTTATATATAAAGAACTGCTCTGCCCAGTTCGCAAGACTGAATTAATTTACGCTGGTGCTCTGTGGACAAAACCCTAATTCTTTAGACCCGCCTTAGAACCACATGATTTTGATTAAAGACACTCGCCTGGCAGCTACCTACAGCTTGAACACTAGACCCTACTTCAAGGCTTGGCTCTGGAAAGTTGAGCTTTCCCTTTGCGGAAATAAATAAGTTTCCCTGAACAGTTCCTATTTCTCTTTCTCCCAATTTGTTAGATTTTCTTAGGCCAGAAAACAGCAATCAATGGCATATGTAGCTGCAGCAACATAAAGTCAAGGCTCCATTAGGATCTGGATGGCTATTTCTTGCAAAAATTAGGTTCTTGGAAAATCCAGCCATTTCTTTAAATTCTCTCATCCTTGTATTTCCTCTTATATTATTTCTCAGAGGTATTCTACTATATTTCAATGTATTGTGGTAAATTTTAATGACCTATAAAGCATATATACAAAAGTACACAAATCATATCAATGCATTTTAATAAAGAGAACACACTTGTGTACCCAGATTAAGAACTAATATATTACCAGAACCTCATAAGCCCCTTTTTGCCCTTCTGCTATTTACTACTCTATCTCTACTTGGCCAATGGTAGCCTCTTTATTATTATAAAAGATTACTTTTGTATGCTTCTCATTTTTATATAAATGAAGCAATACACAATGTATTTTTTGTGTCTGATTTTTTTTTGCCCAACATTATACTTGAGAGATTAATCCATGTCGCTGTATATAGTTGCTATGTGGTATTTCATCGCATAAATACATAACAGTTTACTTATCCACTCTACTGGGAATAGACACTGGGGTCTATTACAATATTTGGGGTTATTACCAACATTGTAATAGCTATGAACGTTCTTGTTCATGTCTTTTGTTGAACATAATTATGCATTTCTACTGGATATATTTATAACACCAAAACTTACTGAGTCATAGGTATGCTTATGGTCAGCTTTAATAGATAATGTTAAACAGTTTTCCTAAATTCTGTACCGATTAACTCTGTCCCATCAACAGAACATTAAAGTTACTTCACATCCTCACCAACACTTGGTATTATCTGTCTTTTCATTTTAGCAATTTTGGTGGGTGCATAGCAGTATCACACTGTTGCTTTAATGTGTACTGACATGATGGTTGGTGAAGTTGGGTATCTTTTTATGTTTACTGGCCATTTCAATGTTCTCTTTTGTGAAATACCTGTTTAAGTCTTTGACCCATTTTTATATTTGCTTGTCTATATCTTTCTTACTGGAACTATAGAGTTCTTTATGTACCCTGAATATGCACCTTTTGTTGAAAGTATGTATTATGTATAACAAATATCTCCTTTCACCCTATGGGTTGCCTTTCACCCTTAATCTCGAGGATCTTTTGATGAACAGAAGTTCTTCGCTTTAAAGTGGACCAATTTACCCATTTTTTCCTTTATACTTTTTGCATCTCGTTTAAGAAATTTCTGCCTGCCTTATGTTTTCTTCTAAAAGTTTTATTGTTTAGCCTCTCCCGCTTTTATCTATGATCCATCTGGAAATTCTTTTAGTTCTAATTTGAATTTAATGCTCATGACAACTTCTTGTCTTACTGAGCCTGGGCGCATGCTTACAGTGCCTTTCCTATTTTCTGGAGGTAAGTTCTGGCCTGCTCTGGAAAGGACCCCTATGTACGCCACAGTGCAATTATGACACGAATAACAGAAAACATCCATTTAGGAGTATGTGTGTGTGAGGTGTGGGGGAAAGTATTAGTGAAATTGTTATGAATTAACTGTTTCTGATCTACAAAAAAAGGGGCAAATTTATATGGTTCAACTTTTCGTGACATAGAACATACCAAGGAAAGAAGAAAGATCAAGAGGGTGTTCATACCTGAGAAGTTCTTTCTTATTGATCAAAGCTTTCATATATTCTGAGAGTTTCTTTTGCATTAATGCCAAACGAAGCCAGGCTCTTCCTCTGCCTATTGGTGTCCTACAAAAACACAGACACCAAACCACTAAAAACACAAGTAAGAGAAGCAAGGGCCACAGTGGAACAGATTGCCTTACTCTTGCTAATGGTCTCCTAGTGTAACAAACAGATTTTCCTCACAGTTTCTCCTACCACATTCCTATGCAAGAAAGTTAGCGTGGGCCACTGGAACCCAGGAGTGTGTTTGGGACAATTCTCTTGTAAAGAATTATTACTGAATGTGACTATAAGCTGAGGACAAGACCTCTGGGAGGCCCAACTGAAAATGTTCCATCAGATCAGTATTGGTAAATCCTCTTAACTTTAGTGTGGATTATATAAATACCCAAGCACTAATGTGGACACAGGCAATTTAGGCCTCTGATTAAAACGAAACCAATTTCATTTAGAAAGGTGATCACTATTCTTTTTCAAGTTCTAAGGCAGGGTCTAGGTGTCAGATCCTGAGGTCCACTGGTTTTAATCTGACTCTCAAACCCTATCAAATACATTCTTTCCCCAAGTCGAGTCTAGCACGCCACCTCCCTAGATCAAATTTCCTGAGATTCACTAACTGATTCTCATAAATACTTTAAAAAAATAAGGAAATGCTCCCCCCACATCCACGTTTGACTAGCTTTAAAAAAATAATAATAATAAAAAGATAAAATAAAAAATAAGGAAATGTTTGATATTTCAACATGAAGACAACCTCTTGATGGATAATTATCCCTCAAAAGCACATTTTTCTTAATATTCTGTATACTAGTTCCCTCATAACAGTGCTTATTCATAACATTATATAATTTGAATTGTTATGAAAGAAATTATTAATGTTACGGACATCATTATCTTTAGTCTTACTCTTCAAGGGTTTAATTAGTAAAAATGTTGTTCCTGAGAAACAGAAATCAACCTTAGACTTACTTAAGTCCTGGAAGATCTTTAACACTTGCTGTTATCTCTGCAGCTTCTGGAACAAGCTTTTCTACCAGTTCTAGCGGCCCCCAGAAGGACTTATTTTGTCCAAGAAAAGTCTTCTTAGCTAAGGCAACAAAAACAAGCAATATTTTAACATTCCTTACAACATAAACACTTTCTCAATACACAGACACACACACACCTGTCCCATCTATTCAATGTCCTTTTAGGGAAACCCGTGCTAGGTTATTAGACAGTTTTTGAATTATTCATGCTTTCAGAATAGATAATATTCTGTGAAAATAAAAAATTCTCTACTTCCCAAAACTCAGTCATTCTTGTTTCAAGAAGAATCTGTGGCCTAGCCTTATAATATAATAAAACATTTTAATAATATGGTACTTAAAACCTTGTGGTATTAATGAAGAAAACAGTGCAATGGAAAAGAATATGTAATCCAGAAACAGGCTACTGAATATTGGGAAGGGAGGAAGAAAGGAAGCAAAAGTGAACAAGACCAGGTCCTGCCCTCAAAAAGCTTATGGTTAAGTGGAAAGAGCACTGAAGCAGGAGTCAGGACACCTGAGTTCCAGCACCTGCTCTGCCCCAACTCACTGTGCGACCCTGGGCAAGTCATGTCCCATTCTAGGCAGGCCTATTTCCACCTGTCAAACAGAACTGCTGTGCTGGACTTTATTACTTATAATGGCCCTTCCAACTCTTAACATTTAGTGATCTGTATTTTTTAAACCCCTTAAGTCCTTTATGTCAAACATAACCTAGTTCACATATTGGTTGCATTCCAATGGGTTAATATTATTAACTCAAGCCTCTTATTCTTTGGCTCCACAAAGAATGTTTTTTTCTTGAGTATGCATTGCTAGGAAACAGCTGCGTGCACACCTGCATTTTGGTCCCATAGCCTACCTTTTAAGCCGTGTTTCAGACAGTGCTCCATCACCACGAAGAATTGCTGGAGAGGTGCGTAGTCAGAGTCCAAGGTCCTCCCCAGGTTCAGAGCTGATTCAATCAAGCCCTTAATACTCAGCTTGGCCATGTTCATCAGGTTCATGCGTTCGTTAGCCATGAGATAGTTAGGATCTGCAGGCAAACAGGGAAAGGATGAAACCTGTTATTGGAAGTAGCACATTTTCAAATTCAGTATTCTGTCACTGAATTGACATTTGCACTGATGGTATATAAAATAATGGTGGGTAAGACTGTTGGCGTGTTGTCAAGAATGAAGGGGCTGGTACCACACCATAGTTTTACTTGTGTTCTTCTCTGCCATGTACTCGCTGTGAAAAAAATGATGCCAGTTTTCCTTAAGAGTATCCTTGATGAAGCAGTAAAAATTATCTATTTTATGAACTCTCAAGCCTCGAGTACTGCCTGTTTCACATTCATCACTAACTCTGCCACCACTTAACCCGGGTCCCCATCCCAGCTCACTGCTGCGCCACCTCCACAATGCTCTTGGATCCCAATCTTGCCCCCCTCATTCTCTGCATGATTTGTGCAGCGCTCTAAAAATAAGCCAGTGTAAAGAAAAAAGGGTAAAATGCTTAAACAAACTTTGTTCCAAGGATACTATTTGCATTAGAGTATTTATGCTAATTAGCATTATTATTATTTAAACTATACATTGTTAGTATAATGTAGCACTAGAAATTAATCAACTCCCAAATTTTTAAGACCTTACATAGTGTGTGGCTCTCATCAACCAGACAGATAAATTACTTCAGGAAAAAGAATAAGGACCACATTCTAGAGTACTCGCCACCTTCACCTATTGGTGCTTGCCCTGTGCCAGGCACCGTGAGCTGCTTCTTACAACCACGATCTCCATCCTTCCTTACAACTGCGATAGAGTCACCAGCAGAATGATTTCACAGGGAAGGAAAAGGAGACTTAGAGAGTAAAGCCTCCAATTGCTCTGCCCTGACACACTATGAGGCCGGGCAGAGGTCACCTCCCATTCCAGTCTAATCAAATAGCAGCAGTTGGCCATGGGCACAGCCAGAGATCACTGACAGAGCCAGAGTCCAGACTCCATTTGTCTGGCTCCAAACCCTGGGCTCACTTGTTTTTTCTTTTTTCTTTCAGAATATTACAGGGGTACAAATGTTTGGGTTACATGGATTGCTTCTGTACTACTTAAGTCAAAGTTGTAAGTGTGCCCATCACCCAGATAGTGTGCACTGTACCTGTCAGGTGTGATTTCACACATCTCCTCCGCCCCTAAGCCTGTTCTCTTGATCACTATGATCCACTTTCAGATGAACTGATGACTCCAAATTATGTGTATACTGCCATCCTCCTGACCCTTTTTTAACATGATTATTTACTTATTCTCTAATTTTATCCTTTAAGTATTCTCCTGTCTTTTCAGATGCTGAAGCAAGAACACAACAGTTAAGTGGTCCAAGGTCAAATAGTTCATAAGTGGTAGAATTTGGAGTTAGATCTGACATGAAAGCAAATGTTCTTTTCATTATGCCATGTGTTTCCTCCCAAACATCAAATGTATCTAACTTATCACATTTCTACTAACAACTAAAGAAAGCCTAGAGCTCTATGAAGTATTCCACCTCTTAGGAGGACTAAAAGTACTAATAAAACTCTGCTTCCATAATACAAATAAACCACTTAACACAAAACAGAGAGTATTTTATGTAAACCATCACAAGTAATTTTCTTTACACAATAATTTTATTCATATCTGCTTTCAGTTTTTCTTTTTTTTGAGATAGAGTTTCACTCTGTTGCCCGGGCTAGAGTGCTGTGGCGTCAGCCTAAGCTCACAGCAACCTCAAACTCCTGGGCTCAAGCGATCCTCCTGCCTCAGCCTCCCGAGTAGCTGGGACTACAGGCATGTGCCACCATGCCCAGATAATTTTTTCTTTATATATATTTTTTTAGTTGGCCAATTAATTTCTTTCTATTTTTAGTAGAGACGGGGTCTCGCTCTTGCTCAGGCTGGTCTTAAACTCCTGAGCTCAAATAATCCGCCTACCTCGGCCTCCCAGAGAGCTAGGATTACAGGAGCCACCTCGCCTGGCATCATATCTGTTTTCAAAGTTAAATGAGCAGAATCAAATGGTCAAATTCTAAACTAATCTTCTTCATTAAGTTTAAGGACTTACAGACTTAAAATTCCAACTATACAAATCTTAGTTTGTTGTAGTGTTCTTTGAGGTAATATTTTTAGAGAAATACTTCATATCAAAGTCAGAATTGGTATATATTACCAATAATTCTTTCTTGTATACCAACAAATGTTTTAGGGCCATAGCTCAAATGTGGCTCTCTTTGCTCATGGTAGATTGACTTGTCAAGGATGGAATAAGTTCACCAGGAGACAGTGAAATACACAAAAAACTTCCCCCTGAGAGACAGCCGTGAAGGACAATTTTATCAGATATTGATTTCTACTAATTATCAGCATTTATATATACTCTCGTGTTTCTGACCTCCTGTAATCACCGAATGAAAGGAACAGGGCAGGGCTATGTGGGTTGCAGTGTCTGTGGAGAGTTATTGGCCATCTCACTTAATGCCTCCAAGACATAGCAGGAGACTGTGATTAGGGCTGGACAACTGCCTGCCCATAAGGGATCATTCACTCTGGCATCAAGCCTATAGACCATCAACTCAGGAGCTAATAACAAAATTAAGTAATGCTGCTAGCCAAAGTTTATAACCTTATTCCTAGTGAGAACTAGTCACACAGGAAGAGACAGATTTGGATTAAGTAAAAAAGACATCATGCTTTGAGACACAGTTCCAGAAGTGGTGATAGGTTTATATACCAACCTGTCTACATTGTCTCATCTTGTTCCTCTTACAATCAGTAGCAGAAATGTTTAAGACAGGCCGGGCGCAGTAGCTCAAGCCTGTAATCCTAGCTCTCTGGGAGGCCAAGGTGGGCGGATCGTTTAGAGCTCCGGAGTTCGAGACCAGCCTGAGCAAGAGCGAGACCCCATCTCTACTATAAATAGAAAGAAATTAATTGGCCAACTAATATATATAGAAAAAATTAGCCGGGCATGGTGGCACATGCCTGTAGTCCCAGCTACTTGGGATGCTGAAGCAGCAGGATTGCTTGAGCCCAGGAGTTTGAGGTTGCTGTGAGCTAGGCTGACGCCATGGCACTCACTCTAGCCTGGGCAATAAAGTGAGACTCTGTCTCAAAAAAAAAAAAAAAAAATGTTTAAGACATCTGGTTGGGGTCCAGAGTGTACAGACTACAGAGAGATTAACTAGTCTATGGGAATTAAATTCCTGATACCTTGGACTCCATTACTAATGTGCTATAACCTATCTAAACTAACCTCTATCATGCAAGGATGTATCAGGATAAAGCCAAAAAATAAAAGAACTAACCTCCATTAAACACGAAACTCACCCATTCTTTAGAAAACACTATTCTCAACCTTGGCACTATTGACACTTTAAGCTAGTTAATTCTTTTTTAAGGGGATCTGTTCTGTGAATTAGGCTGAGCAGAATCCCAGGCCTTCACCCACTAGATGTCAGTAGCACCCTCCAGTTAATGACAACCAAAAAACATCTGAGACATTGCCAAAAAGTCCCCTGGGCGGCAAACTCCTGTCCCTCCTGGTTGAGAACTACTGCTCTAAAATGAAAGTCAAACAAAAATTAGGGGGAATAATCTGACCAGTAGACATAAGAGCTTAAAAAGAATTCACCCCAGTTAGAATGCTATTATCAACAAGACAAAAAATACCACATGCTGGTGAGGATGGGGGAGAGGGGAGGGAACTCATACACTTTTCATAGGAATGTAAATTAGTACAGCCACTATGGAAAACAGTGAGGAGGTACCTCAAAAAACCATATGCTCCAGCAATCCCACTACTGGATATTTATACAAAGAAAAGGAAATCAACGAAGAGGTATCTGCACTCCCATGTTTAATGCAGTGCTATTCACAAAGCCAAGACATGCAATCAACCTCAGTGTCCAACAGTGGATAAATGGATAAAGAAAATGTGGTATATATGCACACCTTAATACTATTTAGCCACAAAAAAGAATGAAATCCCGTCATTTGCAGCAACACTGATGAGCAGAGAGGACGCTATATTAAGTGAAGTCAGTCAGACACAGAAAGGAAAGTTCTGCATCTTCTTACTCATATGTGGGAGCTAAAAACGTTGAGCTCATAGAAGTAGAGATTAGAATTGTGGTTACTAGAGGATGGGAAGGGTGGGGAGGGGGAAAAGAGAGAGAGGTTGGTTAACAGATACAAAATTACAGCTAGATAAGGCGAATAAGTTTGCTGTAGCACTGTATGGCCACTGCAATTAACAATAATTTATGGTCTATTCCCAAATAGCTAGAAGAGAGTATTTTGAATGTTCCCAACATAAAGAAATGATTTCTAAGGTGACAGATATACTAATACTCTGACTGGATCATTACGCATTGTATACATGTGCCAAAAGATCACTCTGTGCCCTAAATATGTGCAATTATTATGTGCCAACTAAAAATTTTAAAAAGAATTTACTGCTCATTGTTAATTAACACAAAAGTTCAAATGAGTATTATTTAATGCTTACTACTGACATTTTTGTGTTGAATAGTATGCAAGAGTGCGATTTTTTACAAATAATTTTAATAATGTTTCCTGGTTAGTACTAAATTAAAACTACTGAAAATAATTAGTACTAAAAGGAATTATTATTTCTGTTTTGTAATATTGGCTACTAATAATGAATATTAAATCATTAACTTGCTTTGTCATAGGATAAGAAAATTTTCTATTCAATCGATTTGTTGCTTGCCGTGAATTAATATGTAAGTATAAAATAATTTTGAAAACTAATCTAGGCTACTAAAAAGCACGGTGATGACTTGGCAGAGCACAGAAGGATTCTGAGCAGCAGGTCAAGTTCTGTTTGTTGCTATGGGTGTTGATTCTGTGAGTGTTCAGTATGTGGAAATTTACTGAGCTGAATACTTGTGTCTTTCTTTTCTGTGTATCCTTTATTTTTAACTATAAAAAGTAAAAAAAAAAAAGATTTTGATATATAGGGTAGAAAGTAATTTTTAAAAAATGCAGGACTTTCACAATGTCATTAAGTCACATTTTTATGAGAAAAATGGTTAAATTTTTTAATTTTCACAATGCCAACTTAACACAATTTTTTTTTTCTTTTGGAGAAAGAGTCTTGCTCTGTTGCCCAGGTTAGAGTGCAATGACATCATCATTGCTCACTGCAACCTCAAACCCTAGGCTCAAATGATTCTCCTGCCTCAGCCTCCCCAGGTAGCTAGGACTATAGGCAGGTGCCACCATGCCTGCTAATTTTTCTATTTTTTGTAGAGCAGGGGTCTACCTCTTGCTTAGGCTGGTCTCAAACTCCTGGCCTCAAAGAAGAATCCTCCCTCCTTGGCCTCCCAGAGCGCTAAGATTACAGGCATGAGCCACCACTCCTGGCCATATTTATCACCATTATTCCAATACAGAACTTTCATTCCGTTACAAATATTGAACATCTACTGTGTGTTACTGTGTTTAATGCTAGGAACACACAGGTAAGAGACCTAATTTCCGCCATCAAAATGCTTACTACTGATCAAATTTGGTTAATACAGACATGCAGAGAACAGAACAGGGCAGTGTACAGTGAACATTTACAATTTCAGGATAAACATTATCATCTTTGACAATGATAAATATCATTGCAGGACAAAAAAAATTTAAATGTTTTTATATTAAATAAAATATACCCATTCTATGGAACCACATGTAAAATTTCCATATTTTTTAAGGCTACGATAGTAGGCATGAAATTAATTCAGGGTTTCAGGTAGGCTGCAAATACAATACAATTCCCTCTGATATTGGGTGTACTTCTGTGGCAAAGTCTGAGAAGCACTGCGAATACACTACAATGAGGACCCTAACAAAGGTATACACAGGACACTATGGAATATACACGGAAGAAAGGTTTCTGACCTGGCCTTTAAATTTAGGGGGCAGGTGTGTGTCGATAAGTTCTCAGAGGATGACACTTCTGAGTTCAATCTTAAAGGACGAAAAGAAATGAGTCAGGTTAAGGAAGCGGTAGGAGAGCTGTGAAAGGCATAGGATGGAAGGAATAGCTTCTTCCTCATAGCTTGATGAGGGCACAGAAGTATGAAAGAACATACCACACTCAGAAAAATACAACTGAAAACATGCCAGGGGTTTAAGATACATATGAGTAAGTGTTAGAGATGAGATAAGAGAAAGAGGAATTCAAGTCAGCGAAGATTTTAATATGAAATGTGATGTCAACAAATTTGAATTTAGAGAAGCCATTTCTAGTATCCTTCTGGAAGATGGATAGGAAGGGTACATGAATTTCAGGCTGAGAAGCAAGGAAGGGTCTACCGCAGTGGTTGAGGACAGAAGTAACGAGATGGAACTAGGGCAGAGGGGACTATATGGAGAAGAGAGAGTCGGCTTTGAGAGACATCTAGGGAAGGGTGTCAGGACTGCATGGCCTGATTATCTAGATGTGAAGAAAAAGGGAGAATCACAAGAATGGAGGGGAGCTGCCACATTTCTGGTTTTGGTGACTGGATGAATGGTGGTGCAGATCACCTTGGGGGGAAACACAGCAGGAGCAGCGGAATAAAGAAATTATGTGCCGGTGACTATAGTTATAATAATACATTATACTGACTGGTTTTCCAATCAGTGTTCTTTCAAAAGCATGTGACTCTTTCTGTATCTCTCTAAGACTGCTAAGTTCCATGTGAGGGTATTTTAATAAACTTTAGAGTCATGTGGCTCTTTTAGCTAACGGCAATGTCAAAAGTGAACTGAAAGTCATATAGCTACAAGTGATGGTGAGTCACACTGTTCTGAGAACCACTCATGTGACTGAAACCCCAGTTTATCTCCTCATAGAGCAATAACTGAAGTTCACGCAACAAAATCTTGAAATGTTTTATAAATAACTGAAGGAAAAATAAGGTAGGCTGAATGTTATATTAGTATGAAGTATGTTCTATTACATTCAATTCTTGGTGAAGTGGGAATAACTTGTATGTAGCACAATAGTAGTACTCCTCAGAATTTCCTGATTATGTGAAAGATCAGAGCCTTCACCTTATATAGGAAGCAAAACAGTTACTATATAGAGAATTTTCGATGATCTTACCTAAGAACTTTAATGTAAGATTAAAAATAGCAAACAAACAGAAATATATAGAAAGGAAAGCTTGCTCTATGTTAGAAATGACTTAAGATCATTAATTCCTAAATAAATCTATTTTGAACTTTTGCTGTAATTGTTTTTAGAGTATAAAATTGGGCCTCAAATGAGTCTTTGATTGTGAAAGAAATAACTGAAAGTACTAAAAAAAACCTTGAAATAAAACACCACTTAACCAGTCTGACAACATTTATTGTATGAGACAATCATGAACTTTTACTCAATCCTCATTTACTAAAAATAATCTATAATAGAGTCTTAGGACCCTAGATTATCTATATATCTACATTCATATCTATGTATCTATACCTATACCCATTCTCCTTAATGCTATTTCAGATATCATATGTACTTCTACTCAACAATAATAAATAGGAAATTTACTTCAGTAACACTTTTTCTGGGTTGAAATTTGTTAAAGGAATTACTCAAGAATATTTAACCACAAATCTATTTATTCTCATTGCTACGTTTTCTTGGTAACTATATAATGAACTTTGCTGAAATTAGGACTTATAATCATGAAGATCATATCCACCCACTACTCTTGATCATCTATTTGTGCCAATTAGCCTATTGTATAAATACAGGTAAGAAATCTCACCTCTTTGAGGCCTCACTTTCCTCATCAGTAAAATGATAGGGTTGGACTTGTTCGGTAATTCTTTTACCCCATGGAAACAACACACAGCACACAGCAATCATAGACATATTACAGCACTGATTCTCAAGGGAGAGGGCACATTAATATCCCTGGAATGAGAGACATGACATGCCAGGTTTGGAAAACCCCACAAATGACTCTGATATCAAATGAACTAGATCCTTGCTACTCTGTGCGGTCTCAGAACATCAGCAGTGGCATCACCTGGAAAGCTTTTAGAAATCAGAAAACACAACAGTGCTACTGAATCGATTTCTCTACTTTACCCAGATCCCCAGGGAATCTATATGTGCATTAAAGCTTGAGAAGCAGTAACCCAGATGACTCTCCTAGCCCTCGCATATCATAATTCTATGATTTCACTGTTGGCTTCGTCAAGGACAACTATCAGTAGAAAGCCCCAAGAGGAGGAAAATAATAAAGATTAGAGCAGAAATGAGTTAAATCGTGAAAAAAATATAGAGAAAATCAATGAAATTCAAAGTTGGTCCTTTGACAGGATCAGCAATATTCACATTTAGCTAGACTGACCAACAGAAAAAGACAGAAGGTCCAAATTACTAAAAGGAGGAATGAAAAAGAAGACATTATTAGTAGGGACCTTACAGAAACAAAAAGGATTATAAGGGAGTATTATAGGCAATTGTATGCCAACATATTAGATAACCTAGATGATAATTTCGTAGAAAGATATAAATTACCAAAACTGACACAAGAAGAAATAAAACATCTAAATAGACTTAAAACAAGATACTGAATTAGTAAAAAATAACCAAAAAAGTGAAAAACATAGGAAGCCAGGAGCAGGTAGCCTCATTGTTAAAATATTTTTTTTTTTGAGATAGAGTTTTGCTCTGTTGCTAAGGCTTGAATGTCGTGGTGTCATCATAGCTCACAGCAACCTCAAACTCCTGGGCTCAAGCAATCCTCTTGCCTCAGCCTCTCAGGTAGCTGGGACTACAGGTGCAGGCCACCACACCCAGCTAATTTTTTCTATTTTTAGTAGAGATGGGGTCTCGCTCTTGCTCAGGCTGGTCTAGAACTCCTGACCTTCAGCGATCCACCCACCTCAGAGTGCTAGGATTACAGGCGTGAGCCACCGCGCCTGGCCCCAACATCCTTTAATGATACAAACATTCAACAACCTAGGAAGAGAAGGGAACTTCCTAACTTGACAAAGGGCATCTATGAGAAACTTACAGCTAACATAATGCTTAATGGTGAAAAACAGAAAGCTTTCACAAAGATCAGGACTAAGACAAGGATGTCTGCTCTTGCCCCTTCTATTAACATTGTAGAGGAGGATCTAGCCAGGGTAATCAGGCAGGAAAAGGGAAAAAAAAAAAAAAAAAGCAGCCAGATTGGAAAGGAAGAAGTAAAACTACAATTGCAGATGACATGATCTGGTATACAAAAAAATCCTAAGGAATCCGCACAAACAAAAAGTATGAGCTAATAAATTAGTTTGGCAAGGTTGTAGGGCACAAGATCAATATGAAAAAATTAATTGCATTTCTATACATTAGCTCATTTTTATTGCTGAGTAGTAGTCCACTGAGAAAGTTTCTTAAACTCAGTGTGTTTCACTTTCCTCATCTACAAAACGATGATATAGGATCTTGAAGAGTAAACAAGCTCAATACGTTGAGCATTTAGAAGCGCTTGAGACATGCTAAGAACCAAACATTGTTAGTTATTACATTTATTATGGTCTTCCATAAATATAACAGTTTTGTTTAATAAATCTTCATTGAATGACTATGGGGCACAATGCTAGCAGCTAAGACAATCTCTTAGATATGTTCTGTTTTCCAATATAGTGAACATAAAGTCTTAACCACCATCCCCCAATATGTCAAGGAACTAGTACACAATCTCAGTAGGTCATATTTTACACAGATATATCATTTCCTAAATACAAGTTGTGCCCTGACCATTTTAATCCTCACAGAGATAGGCAGTGATCTGGCTAACTGCAGATTCATAAAACCTGTTTAAAAGGTTTATAATGAGTGTAGACAGGAAGTCAATATTTATTGAGAAACTAAAGATAATAAACTGTATGCTTTCTGTTATTTAATTTACTATTAACAATTTTCCTAGTGAGTTTCAAAACTTTGTTTTTTTTTTTTGAGACAGGGTCTTGCTCTGTCTCCTAGGCTATTCTACAGTGGCATCGCCATGGCTCACTGCAACCTCAAACTCCTGGGCTCAGGCAATCCTCCTGCCTCCGCCTCCCAAGTAGCTGGGACTATAGGCACGCACCACTATGCCTGGCTAATCTTTCTATATTTTGTAGGGTCTTGCTGTGGCTCAGTTTGATTTCAAACTCCTGGCCTCAAGTGATTCTCCTGCCTTCAAAACTTTTTTAGATACAAATTACTAGCACGTGAGGGATTAAAATGCAAAATAATCAATCAATGCTATGTATAATACAATTCTACTCTGAGAAGACTCCATATTCTACTAGACACAAGTTACACACACATTGAATGTGAAATCAATCATCACTGTGAGAAACAGTACAAAACCTTGCCAAAACTTAAAAAAACAACTACAAGTTCAAATCATAACCTACTAGAGTTTATTTTAAAAAGCAATCTTGCAAGAGGCCAGGTGTTAACAGTTCATCTATTAAAAAGCCAATTATGGCACATCCATAATAACAGATGAGAAACAGAACTGAAACAGTCCAGCAGTGAAGGTCTCCTGAAAAGAGCTGAGCTTGCCTACATCATCAGCTTCCTCAGAGTCTGGATCCAGGACTGTTTCTCTCCCCAGCACCTGAACTGCCCTGCTGCTGTGTGTTCTGCGTAGGTGGCGCTCCACAACTCATATTCCTCTTGTAACTATTACTCATTGACAAAAATCTCTAAGTTACGTAACACAGTAAAATTCTAGCATTTCACATACCTGTGAGTGAGTCCATGAGTCAAGAGAAGTAAAAAATGATATAAGGAAAACAAGAATGAAATGACTCAAAAAAGTTAGCGAGTTCCTCTCCTCCCATTCTGATTTCTTTTAAAGAACCACATTCCAGGGAGACTTTTCTGTAAACAAGATCTTGACTAACATTACCATATATCACTTCACCAATAATCTACTAATATCAAGGTACTGACAAAATTCACATCTCCTGGGTATTTTATGCATTATACTATTAAAGTTCATCTCATTCCCTTTTGGGGTTCACCTATAAGAACCATCCACAAAAACGCTAGCAAAAACAAAATGAAAAGAGGAGACTGACTCTCACAGCAGGCTTGACTCTTGCATTCATACTCTATGCAAGTATCTCTTGTATTAAAGAAAGGGAATTTTGCCCATGCTGAGTCATGGGGAAGCAGTCCTAAGAAGGGCATAGATTTTATGCAGTATTTTTCTTTAGTATCTAGTCTATCAAAAGAATTAAAGCTTTAGGCCGGGTGTGGCGGCTCACGCCTATAATCCTAGCACTTTGGGAGGCCAAAGCAGGAGGATCTCTTGAGGTCAGGAGTTGGAGACCAGCCTAAGCAAAAAAACGAGACCCCTATCTCTACTAAAAATAGAAAAAATTAGCTGAGTGTGGTGGTGCATGCCTATAGTCCCACAGCTACTTGGAAGACTGAGGCAGGAGGATCGCTCTAGGTCAGGAGTTCAAAACCAGCCTGAGCAAGAACGAGTCCCCGTCTCTACTAAAAAAATAGCAAGAAATTAATTGACCAACTAAAAATATATAGAAAAAATTAGCTGGGCGTGGTGGCGCATGCCTATAGTCCCACAGCTACTTGGGAGGCTGAGGCAGGAGGATCGCTTGAGCCCAGGAGTTTGAGGTTGCTGTGAGCAAGGCTGATGCCACAGCATTCTAAGCGCAGGCAACAGAACGAGACTCTGTCTCAAAAAAAAGAATTAAAGCTTTAAACCTGATGGTGCCTGGTAAATAGTAATAATAATAATAACAGCAGCTAACATAATTATAAACATTATGCACTGAATTAATCAATACCCTCCTCTTTTTTCCCTATATATAAAATGTCAATCAGACAATAGTGATTTGTTCTTTCATTGAATTATATGTAATCAATTATAAAAGCAGAATGGAAGATGGTATAAAAAATAGTTTGACCACAGGAAAAGAGATGCAACTCAGGATCATAATTCACTCATTCAAAGGAAAGTGCTAAAGAAGAAGATATTATCGGGCATCTCTGGAGAGGGAAAACTGCCTTTTGTCTGGTGTGCCCAGATCTACTGAGGATAGGACCATCCCAGGTCTGATAAGGATATCAAGAAGTTTAAGACAATCTCTGCCTTCAAGGAGTTTACACTTTAACTAGGGTAATAAACACACAAGAATTAGAGAATGAATAAGAGTCCTTAAGCTTCAAGTTCTGCAGAAGTTCAGTGAATGGAGCAATGAATGTGGGCCAAGGCTGGCAAACAATGCTTTGTGGAGCTCCCACATAGACTGAAGTGTTGGGCAGGTGGTGGCACAGGCTAAGTGACAGAACAAAGCAGGATGCAGGAAGCTCACGTAGAGGACAGTGACAAGGCCAGTCTGGGCAGAGTGGTGGATGTACTGGTACTAAAGCTTGGATACACTTTTAGTTGCCTGGGCAAAGTGGGAGGACCTAAAATGATACAATAAAGTGGAACTGAACCCCAATTTTTCTATTCTTAGTACAAAATGTGTAAATCACCCTGAGCTCCCTAAAGTTAGATGCTGTGACAACAGAAGAAATAATTATTGGTTTAAGGAAACTTCACACATTAGAACATATGCACTGCTTTTCAAAATAATTCCACCAGAAAAGAATGTTATTCTGTGACAAAGCTAAAAGTGTTTAAGGTTATGGAAATCTACAAATCAGAGCATCATTTCAGATCAAACACTTTAGAATCTTGAGATCTGTTTGTTTTTGACTGCTGTGAAATTTAAAAAATACACATGCTTACATGAGTAATAAAACTTACACCTTCCCAACAAACAAATGGAAAACAGCCATAGAAAAACTTGATGTAATCTTGAAATAATGTCCCTTTTAAACACTTTGTTCAACAAATATCCTAAAAAAGCAGTGTAAACCCACAATAATGCCATTTTACTTGAAACTGCAGACACAAAGATTTCCCAGTTACTGGCATGGGAAATAAAAACTGAAGCTGACATTCCCTCTTATGGAAAACAAATAAAAGGTGGTTAGAAAATTTTAAAAAGCAAGAAAAAAAAAGCTGAAAGATGTTGGTGTGGCACGCACCTTCAGTATCATCGCGCATTTGCTCCACCAAATCTGTCAAATCCTCCCAAGAGTCTTTGCAAACGGCAAAAAGAAAGGAAAAGAAAGATAAAATGTCATGCAAGCCAAGAAAGAAAAGTGCTATTAAAAACAAGATTTCCAAAGGGATAACTGAAAGGGAGGTTCCTAGTACTCTTTCCACTTAACACAGAGATTAGCAGTGAAAAGGGTTAGGAATGCAACCAACTAAGCAGAAATATCAGCTATGATTATTAAATAGGTTTCAAAGCTTAGATTAGTAATAAGTTTCTAATAAAGGGAAATAATGATGCATGTCCCATAAAAAGGTAACACGGAGATTTTTTTTCTATTGAAAAGTCAAAGGCTCTCTGTATTCTAAGTGTATACAACATTAACCTATTTCAACATTTATTTTGATCACTTCAGCAAAGCTGAAAAGCACGTGGAATATTTTATTAGGACTCAAGACAATGTTATGATACAAACTAGTGACTTTTCTTTAAACAACAACAAAAAAAAACTAAACATTTTTACAACACCCCCAACCCTCCTTCCCCAAAACAAAAATAAGGGTGCTGCTTTGAAGATAGACAAAATCACTTATAATTCAATAAAGCCAGATGTTTATTTAACATACAGAACTAGCAGTATCTGAGGTAGCACCCCCCAATCAAGCACATTAATATTTCTGCAAGAAAGAAATGAATATTCAGATTAAACAGGATAAATAAAGACTATAAAGAGCCTCAAGTAGATTCAGGTCATGTTTTATCACCAAATAAGTTCAGGCAAATTTATGAAAAATGCCCTTGGTTTCCAGAGCTTTCTTTGGATTTTGGAATTGTGGCTCTGAAGGACTTAGAAATATCTCACACAGAAAAAACATACTGTAAGTATTGATTACTATTATTTTACAGGAAATTAGTGCTAAAATACATTATATGTAGACATATTTGCACATGTCATTTTAAGGCGTAACCCTCTGATCTACAACATGCTACAGATCTATATTATGTAGGATATAGATTCATAAGAATGTATTTTTTTAACCATCCATAAGAGTTGCTCTACAGACTTGCTATATGACCTTGCAAGAGTGAATGTTCTCATTTTATTTTTTATTTAACTAGAAACTATACTTGTCATCTAATAAAATGAAAGACTGTCTTATTAAAGCAAAATAGAAAGATCCTCCCAAATCTGTACAGAAAAAACTCTGGAAAGTGAATTCCTAGGTAGAAATATATAATAGGTACTAGGCATCTCCCTGAGTTTTCTTTTGGGATGTCCCATCTAGAGCACTTTCTGTTCCAACCAGACTTACTTTCTCTTTAAAACAGGGTTTCAAGTTTTAAATGTCAGAGTGATGGAATCAATTTAAGAGAAACCTTTTCCCCCAGAAAGGTAAAGGTCTGTGTTTTCCTTTTAAAGTTATTCTCCACTTTACCTTGGTACGCTCAGCATTTTACTGTAAGAAAGAACAGATAACATGCCATTGTTTTATAATCACCAAAGGATTTTTAAAATATTTTTTAAGATTGTGCCTTCTGGAATATGTTCAAATTACTAAAACAACAGAATCTGATATGTTAGTCAAAGGGGTGGATGGCAGCATGGACAACTGTCTCTTTCCTAGCACATTTCATTTTTTCTAGAGATAACACTTTGTTGCCTTGAGTATGTTTTGCCTGGTCTAAATAACTATATTAACAATAACTTATAGCATAATAACAATCACTCACGAATTATAGACAGGAACAATCTAAAGGCTTTTTGTTTTCCCCCCTGAGATAGGGTCTCACTCTGTTGCCCAGGCTAAAGTGCAGTGGCCTCATCATAATTCACTGCAACTTTAAACTCCTGGGCTCCACTGATCCTCCTGCCTCAGCCTCTGAGTAGCTGGGACTATAGGCATCCACCACTATGCTCAGCTAATTTGCCTATTTTTTTGTAGAGATGCTCTTGCTCAGGCTGGTCTCGAATTCCTAGCTTCAAGCAATCTTCCCACCTAGGCCTCCCAAATTATTAGATTACAGGCCCAAATTGCTAGGGTTATAAGCATGAGCCACCACTCCCAGTCTAAAGGTCTTTTCGTTGACACAGTAAACAGGTCTGAATTAAAATTTGCTATGGAAAATGCATAATTCAGAGTTGTATCAATCAGAACTATGTCAGATGTACACTCTAAATGTTAAAGCAAACAGTAAAGGTGAGCTTCCAAAGTTACTCTGGCTAAATAGATAGTTAGCCTCAGTTCCCATTCAAACACTGACTCACAGGGACAGAGAGTGCCTGGCTTGGAACTGCTGGGCGGACTGGAGCACATGCAGTGCTGAGCAACTGGTAATGAAACATCATGACCCTCACTCCAAACGCCTGAATTAAATGGTTAAAAATGCTACACCTAGCAGAATTTGGTAATCTTATTTTTCATTTTTCTTTACTTTTATAAGTTTAAAAAAAAAATTTTTTTTTTTTTTTTGAGACGGAGTCTCACTTTGTTGCCCAGGCTAGAGTGAGTGCCGTGGCATCAGCCTAGCTCACAGCAACCTCAAACTCCTGGGCTTAAGCAATCCTGCTGCCTCAGCCTCCCAAGTAGCTGGGACTACAGGCATGCGCCACCATGCCCGGCTAATTTTTTCTATATATGTTAGTTGGCCAATTAATTTCTTTCTATTTATAGTAGAGACGGGATCTCGCTCTTGCTCAGGCTAGTTTCGAACTCCTGACCTGGAGCAATCTGCCCGCCTTGGCCTCCCAGAGTGCTAGGATTACAGGCGTGAGCCACTGTGCCCGGCCTGTTTTCTAAATTTTTAACTGATACATAATCATTTTACATATTTATGGGGTACAGTGTGATATTCTGACACATGTATACAATGTGTAATGATCAAATCAGATAATTAACTTATGCATCACCTCAAACATTTATTATTTTTTTTGTGTTAGGAACATTCGAAATCCTCTCTTCTAGCTATAATCCTAACAATTGGGTATGCTGGTAACTTTATCTTTAAGATGCATATGAACAAATTTTTTTTTAGTCAAGAAATGAGAGACCAAGGGGGGCACGGGGTAAAAAAAAAAAAAAAAAGAAATGAGAGACCAAGTTTGGCATAGTGGTGCATGCCCGTAGTCCCAGTTAACTGAA
The DNA here is from genome assembly GCA_008750895.1 of Mirza zaza. Taxonomy (NCBI): domain Eukaryota; kingdom Metazoa; phylum Chordata; class Mammalia; order Primates; family Cheirogaleidae; genus Mirza; species Mirza zaza. The sequence goes on along the minus strand of VSMD01025706.1, from coordinate 12,399 downwards.
AAGCTGAGACTAGAGGATCACTTGAACCCAGGAGTTCAAGGCTGGCCTAGGCAACATAACAAAATTTTCTCTCTTAAAAAAAATAATGGTTGGGGGTCTGGAATTGTACAAGGGACCTGAATTAGAAAACATAGCTTATTTAAGATTTACTTTTATGAATGAGAATGTCACAGGAAAAAAAAAAAGATTTACTTTAACTATTTTCTTGGCTATTTTTCCAGTTATTCTGTTTCATTTCTAAGAATGAGTAAGTCAATAGACTATGTAGCTCTGGAAATACTTTATCAGGTGGTACTATAAACATTTGTACTTAAGGTACATGGTGACTCAACGATGACAGCAGTGTGGTCTGGTAGAACAGGGCCCTGGCTATAGACCCTACAAAATAACTGTACTTCCTTTTTCTCTGGATGAGGGAATTGGGTGAAGCTGCTTCTCTCTAGAGAAGTGCTTGAATGGGGCTAGTAATCCTAGCACTGTGGGAGGCTGAGGCAGGAGGATCGCTCAAGGTCAGGAGTTCAAAACCAGCCTGAGCAAGAGCGAGACCCCGTCTCTACTATAAATAGAAAGAAATTAATTTGCCAACTAAAATATATATGTACAAAAAATTTAGCCAGGCATGGTGGCACATGCCTGTAATTGCAGCTACTAGGGAGGCTGATGCAGGAGGATCGCTTGAGCCCAGGAGTTTGAGGTTGCTGTGAGCCAGGCTAACGCCACGGCACTAATCTAGCCTGAGCAACAAAGTGAGACTCTGTCTCAAAAAAAAAAAAGAAAGAAAGAATTGTTTGAATGGGCTCAAAAAGTGTCTCTCCTTTGTTTAGGTATTCAGGGTTGTGAAATCTCTTTTCTTGAGATAGCTTCCTTCAGCAGTTACTATAAGCAACAAAGTTACAGTCAAATTTTGCAAGGCCTGGGGTTGTTTTATTTCCTAGAGGCCAAGTGTCTTTGCTTTAGAGCATTAATTTTTAGAATTTGATTACAGTTTCCTGGGTCACAAATAACTCCTTGAAGAACTGTTGTGAAAATAAAAGCTAATAAATTTAAAGTACTCAGCATATCATAGGTACTCAATGTCAACTTTAAGTTTATAAGAAACCAACGTGTGCCCTGTATTCTGGTTTGGCTACAAATTGGATTCCTCTAAGTATATTTGCCACAATTCAAAGAAAATAGAGTAAATGGGATTTTTAAAAGCCAACTAAGATAAATAGTAAACACAAGGGAAAAAATAAGACAATTGAAATAGACCAAATGAGAAGTTTAATACCTGAGATGCGATGCTATTGAACTAACAATATTACTACCTTGGTAACATAATAATAAAAATTAGCAAAGGAAACTGTCAAGCTAATTTTCATAAATGCTAAGAGGTCCTGTTTTAATAAACCAGTAATTTAGGCCAATGTCTATTTTCTGCCCATAGTATATTAAAAACAAAAATATCAGCAAAGAATTACAAATGGTCCTAGAAAAAGTAACATGTTAAGTTACTAACACTTGAGCCATTTAATATTTTCTGAGCAACTGTGATAAGCAAAGGACTTTACTAAGGCAACAGAAATTACAAAGATGAGACATCCATAGACATTGCTACAAGATTAAAAAGGAATTGATATCCCAGCAGCCTTTTCATCTAAGAAAGCAAAATCTAGAAATCTTAGAAAAGTGTGAAATTTTTCATTGTAAAATTAATACTAAAAACTCATTCTTTTCTGCGAGGATACTGTTACTAGCTTTAAAAAAACAGATAAAATATATCATGCAGTTTATAGCTACTAACCAAACTGTCTTAAAAAAACCCTAACTGTATCCTTTGGAAAGCTCAGATTTTAACACAGTGTGAGAAAATACAAACAACTGCAGCCAGTGAAAGACCAAGTTGCAAAGAAGTTCCTAATATAAAAGTTTATGATACTATGCTACTAAAAAAAATTAATGTTTAAAGCAGCTTGGAAATGTATAAATAATTTTTAAACATTATTATTTGACTAAGACATTCTACTTCTAAAACTGCAAATTGGTAAAATGTTCAAGTTATATACATAATTTACCAGATGATTGATATACATGAAAAAAAATTTTGAAAAAAAAAAGTTATACATATAACTGTGTATAGCAAACTGTGATAGCAAAACTTAGAAATAACTGAAATGCCTATCAAGGAACACAAAAATCATGGCACATCCAAACAAATGAAGACATTTAACAAAGTGATACAAATTTCTATTTACAAATGTAGGAAGATAATGTAGAGGAAAAAAGGCAGGTCACATGGCACAGGTATAGTATGATCTTACACATATAAAATTGTGTGTTTGGAAGTGAACTTTGTATGTATGTATGCATGTATTTAGTTATTAATTAAAAGATGGGGTCTCATTCTGTTGCCCAGGCTGGAGTGGGGGTGGCATTATCATAGCTCACTGCAGCCTAGGACTCCTGGGCTCAAAGGCATCCTCCCGAATAGCTAGTGCTAAAGGTACATGCCAATTTCTTCTTATTTTTGGTAGAAACATGGGTCTTGCTATGTTGCCCAGGCTGGTCTTAACTCCTGGCCTCAAGCAATCCTCCCTCCTCAGCCTCCCAAAGTGCTGGGTTTACATGCACTGAGCCACTGCTCCCCACACTGTGTATATATTTAAAAAGAGAATCTGGCTACTATCTTAACAGTGGTTATCTCTAGGCATTACAAATTTAGGTGAATTCTAGCAAGGCCCTGTTTCAAAATTTTAAAAACTATTTTGTATCTTATACTTTTCTGTATCCTGTGACTTTTACAATAGAAAATATATCATTTCTATAACTAGAAAAAGTTGTTTTCATTAAAAGTATATATGTAAAACAATACCAAAGATATCTTCTTTAGAAAACATTTTGACACATTGACACATGAAGTTTTATTTTGAGAATATTTAGTTATGATGAAAAATACTCAGGAACCATTTGGGGACCGCACACATACCAAAAATTGCAAAAGAACAGATTTTAGTGTTTACGCCCCTGTACGCAAAAGCATTTCAGGCCAGGCGCAGTGGCTCACACCTGTAATCCTAGCACTCTGGGAGCCCGAGGAGGGAGGATTGCTCAAGGTCAGGAGTTCAAAACCAACCTGAGCAAGAGCGAAACCCCAACTCTACTAAAAATAGAAAGAAATTAATTGGACAACTAAAAATATATAGAAAAATTAGCCGGGCATGGTGGCACATGCCTGTAGTCCCAGCTACTTGGGAGGCTGAGGCAGGAGGGCCACTTAAGCCCAGGAGTTTGAGGTTACTGTGAGCTAGGCTGACGCCACGCCACTCTAGCCCGGGCAAGAGAATGAGACTCTGACTCAAAAAAAAAAAAAAGCATTTCATAGTGGTCACAGCACATTGGTGGGAACTAGAGGAACCACAGTGGAAAACTTGCCCAATTATACTTTCCACCTACCCCCACTCCCAAGGGGTATCATCAAAAAACAAAACAATACAGAACCACAACTGAAGAGCAGAGCGAAACCACAGAGCTTGCTCTTTCCAGCCAGACCTAGGTACCCAGGCTTGGGAATGCGACAACATGAATTCCATTCAGAGCGCCAACAGTAGTCATCTAAACCCGCTATAGCATTTCCCTTTGGAAAATGATTCATATTTCAGTGATTAGTATAGGAAAAATGACTACCAGATGCTAGGAGCTGATAACCCACAGAAGAGTTTATGTGAACTCCATTAAGAAAGGCACTTAAAGTAGAAGCTCTGTTCTAATAAAGGTCCAGAAAAGGCTCACCCAGGGAGAGGAGAGACTGTGAGACACGGGGCCAATGCACTAAAGCAGATGCCAGTGCAAGGGTATCAAGGAGTTGGGAAGAAGCTGACAGTGGACCTGAAATGGGAAAGACAAAGCTGATTTTATGCAGAGCATGGTACGGTGAGCTCAGAGGCATCACATAGCTCTTCTGTGGTTTCGATATGACCTGGTGTCTAAGTACATACAAATCTACTGACATTTCTCACCCAGATTTAGGATTTTTCAACATCCTGGAGGCTGGCTGGGTAAAACTTAACCTAGAAAGGGTGACTAGCCAGGTTATTTTCAGGGCAGAGCAACAAGAAGGGAGAAACCTTGTCCAAAGAACTTTGCCCTGCAGGCTTCTGAGATTGTATTAAAAGCTACATCTTCACAGGACTGCCTCGTGGTAATCACAGCTCAGAGAATGTGACCATGTAAATTGGAGGCTAACTGTGCTGATGGCAACAAATGTTCCTGTAATCTCACCAAGGGCAAATTACAAAAGGAGGCTGTCCACAGCGAAAGCAAAGAACAATAACATGATTTTGTGGGGAAAAAAAAGAACCCCAAGGACTCTGGCTTTATTTTCTGAACACTTAGGAAAGGAATAAATCAAATGCTGTACCAAATGCTTCTGAGTCTAGACACTGGGCCACCGCGTGCACTGCACGCAGCACTTAGACAGCTAGGAAAACAAAAGTGCCAGTAAATAAACACAGGTCTGTGACCTGGAAAAACTCGAAACATCTACTAGAAAGCTAAAAAAATTATATTGGAAATTGAATCTAAAGCAGTAGCTCTGCTTTCAGGCGACCGTTCCCACTCACAAATACATGAAACTGCCACGAAAGGTACCGACAGATGATATAAGTATTAGCTGGATGGATGCTTGCATAGTATTCATAAAGAATTTTTCTTTATCCAATACTGACTACCTGTGAAAAAAGAAAAAAGAAAAAAAAACAAAGAATTTTTCTTTGAAAAAGATCATTTTTTTTCCCAGATTAGAGCAATACATCCTCTTGCAGACTATTTGGAAGACATAAAGAAATGTTGAGAATATCATAAAATCACCTGTAATCCAATTATCCAAAGATAATTACTTTTTACATTTTTGGCATATTTCCTTTTCCTTGTGTTTAAAGTATATCCATGTTTTTTTAAAAAAAAACACAAAACCTGTGACCATGGTATATACGTGGCTTGAGAGACAGCTTTTAAAAATTATTATATTCTAAACGTTACCCTATGCCCTGATTCTTCCACAACAATGTTTAGTGCTTGGTGCATAGCTGTTCTATAACTTATTGAATATTTTTTCTGCTAGGCTATTTAAATTGCTTTTAAGGTTTTGCTAACATAAGTCAGAATACTGTGAGAAAGAGACAGTACATAAATAGAATAATGAATATTCTAAATTCAATATAGAACACTGCCTGAAACAGGACTCTTGTACAAGGATGAAAAGTTCACTTTCATGAAGACTCATCTGGCAATTTTAAGAAGAATGAATTGGCATGGTGACATAGGCTTGTGACACGGTGACATGGCAAGTGACATAGGCTTGGAGGGAAAAAGTGTAAGTGTAGGAATCTGGATATAACATGATTAGATCGTGGCAGTTGTGGGAATGAAAATAAAAGACAAACTGGCTGGGCACAGTGGCTCTTGCCTGTAATCCTAGCACTCTGGAAGGCTGAGGCAGGAAGATAGTTTGGGCTCAGGAGTTCGAGATCAGCCTGAGCAAGAGCAAGACCCTATCTCTATTAAAAACAGAAAAAAACAGTCAAGTATGGTGGTGCATGCCTATAGTCCCAGTTTCTCAGGAGTCTGAGGCAAGAGGATCGCTTGAGCCCAGAAGTTTGAGGTTGCAGTGAGCTATGGTGACACCACTGCACTCTAGCTGGTGCGACAGAGTAAAACTCTATCTTAAAAAAAAGAAAAAGAAAACAAAAAGAAAAAATTGAGACTCGGTTGTAGAACAAAGCACATATTTACCTCTTTTAGGCCCTAAACATGTATAGCACTGTTTCCTTATTTATTTATTTATTTATTTATTTATTTATTTATTTATTTATTTAGAGTCTCACTCTGTTGCCTGGGCTAGAGTGCCGTGGCGTCAGCCTAGCTCACAGCAACCTCAAACTCCTGGGCTCAAGCCATCCTCCTGCCTCAGCCTTCCAAGTAGCTGGGACTACAGGCATGCGCCACCATGCCCGGCTAATTTTTTCTATATATATATGTTTTGTTGGTCAGTTAGTTTCTTTCTATTTTTAGTAGAGACGGGCGTCTCGCTCAGCCTGGTTTCGAACTCCTGACCTTGAGCTATCCACCCGCCTCGGCCTCCCAGACTGCTAGGATTACAGGCGTGAGCCACCGCGCCCGGCCTCCTTATTTAATCATAACAAAAAACTATAATAACCAGATGCCTTAAATCTAGTTTATATACTTGTACCACACACATTCCCCCTGTGTGAGTATATAGGTATTATATATTAAACACCCAGAAAGGCCATTTATAGTACAGTTGATACTTCTTATACAATTAATATATGTTTACCTATGAAAATATTGCAGCCTTGATTTTTCATCAACTTAAGTGGTTTCATTTAAAAACTTTTGAGCATTATATGGCTATAATTTTCTTGGTAAAAGAAACACATGCTCATTAACAAAAGGATAAGGGAAGGTTTATACATAAATGAAAATAGAAACTCTAACCACAAATTTGCATGTTTATGGTATTTAATACTAAGAGTAATAGTTACTTCATTTTTCTATTAATTGAGGGAAATGGTTCTTATTAAATCTCATATAAGAGAACTATTAAAATTCATGTATTATGTAATTAATATTATTTTACTAAACCATGGAAGTAAATGTACATACACAAAGAACTTATTCACTGTTAAAACATTAAAAATTTTAATGTTAAAAAATTAACACAGTACCCAGCCAAAAGAGAAAAAAATATGCTCCTTTATCACTGCCCCTAATATTTTGTCCCTAGTAGAGCATGTGGCTTTAATAATATTTCTTATCAAAAAGGTGAAAATTTATTGGAAAGGGGCTGAAAATACACATTGAAAATTTTCCAGTTCTGGCAAGTGGATCTCCCTAAGTGCAGTTCCTCTCCCTCTCCTCCCACCCTAACAACGTTTGTCTCTAATTTATGCCCAGATAATTCCCGCACACTTTTTAGGTCTTGGTGTGAAAATTATTTCATTTGGAAATCTTCCCTGGAACCCCTGCCAAGACAAAATTTTTTGCTCATCCTATAAGGTGCTTTATACTTCCCACTGTAGAAACCATTGCATTACCATGATTGCTATTTCACCTGTTTGAAGAACGCCGAGTGCACCCCACACTTGTCACTAAGCTTAGAAAATACAGTGGACTAGGCTCGTTCACTATGCTGTAACCCTAGAAACTAGCATAGTGTTAGGTATAAAGTGGTATAATACACTGTTGAATGGAGGGTTGATCTGATCTTATAATGATAAAAACTGCATGTTTTAAGTATTACTTTTTTTCTTTGGGGGTTCAAATGGACACTAGACATTTTTCTCCCAGAAAAAAAATGCACAGATACCAAATTTTACATATAATTCTTAGAATCATAGATCCCAGGTTTAGAAGCCCTGCACTAGACTATGGTGAACTCATGCTATGAAGTTTCCTGGTACACAGCCCTTCAGTTTTCCCTGCCAAAATGCCCACTGGGACGTTTGTTTTTTTCATTAAAACATAAGCAGTTCCCAGGCAGAATGGGGTTATACTCATGTATAGTGATCATGAGTGAGTAAGCTTACGTTAGCAAATGTCAACGGAGTGATCTTCTCAGCACCAGACACTTACTACAGTCACTGAATGACAAACACTGTCTGTTTTATCTTAAGAGGATCACATCAGCAGAGTATTCCCCATTCAGTGGAAACACCTGATCACAAATATGCACCCATACTATCCTTTGGGAAACGTGGTCACACTTAGTGCTATGTGGCTTTGAATTCCATGTTCCAGTTACTAAGAAACAGGATTGTCCTTTGGCAGCTCAGTGGTATGCACGTGTTTTACGGCAGCCTCTGACATCTTAGTTTCATCTCTTTACCTTAACTCATGGAGAGCAAGAGCTGTCTATTTCTTAGCCCCTAGGTCTGGACTTTGCATCAAGGGATGCCCAATAAATATTTATGACCAACTAATAGACCACAATATATTCCTTGCATGTAGTATATTACATTATGCTCCTAGATATTTCACATAAGCTTCTCTTTCCATATTATAATATAAATGCTAGATGTTCTAAATGATTACCAAAGCAAATGCAACTACCAGGAGAAAACAGCAGAGCTATGTAGTAACAGCATGTGTGAATCTTGCTATCACATGCAGTTCTCCACAATAACTCTACACTCAAATACTTAATTGAAGGTTCTTTTCTCAGTATGTCCATCTGACACATAATTTCTTCATAGTCTATTTCTTATTATCTGTATTGAGAAGGAAGTTAAGTCAAAAAAGTAATTTCAAAGCTTATAGTTACCCTTGTAACCAAATGACATATTTTATTGTATTAAACTGATCTGTGTATTAATTCTCAATGGTGGATTCCCTACCCCTAAAGGAATGTTAATAGAAAAGCGTAGTTCTGGCTGGGTGTGGTGGCTCACACCTGTAATCCTAGCACTCTGGGAGGCTGAGGAGGAAGGATTGCTCAAGGTCAGGAGTTCAAGACCAACCTGAGAAAGAGTGAGACCCATCTCTACTAAAAAAAAAAGAAAGAAAGAAATTATCTGGACAACTAAAAATATATATATAAAAAATTTGCTGGGCATAGTGGCACATGCCTGTAGTCCCAGCTACTCGGGAGGCTGAGGCAGAAGGACTGCTTGAGCCCAGGACTTTGAGGTAGGCTGACACCACGGCACTCTAGCCCAGGCAACAGAGTGAGACTCTGTCTCAAAAAAAAAAAAAAAGAAAAGCATAATTCTTGATAATAACTTGATCATTTTAATCAATTATTTTCTTGTTTATAGAGGTCTAAGAAAGAACAATGCTAAGATTTGGGTTTAAGCTACTAATGTCCACCTTTAGTCTATCTAATAAACTAGTTTAGACTGCTCCATAAAGTTAGATTAAAAAAAAAAAAGAAATATAAAATAAAACCACTACACTACGTTATCTCTAAATTAACAACCATCACTGTAGTTAACAGCACTAATAGCCAAATCAACCTCATTATTGTAACAATTATTTTGTTGTTCTCAGATATGCCCATATTGAGAGCAATAAAGTGTTCCACAGTCTAATTAATATCCACCCAATTCTAAGTACACTTATTAGGTATCCAGCAGATTTCTTCATAATCATTTTGAATTTTGTACCAAAATTCTACTTAAAAGGTTCCAAATCTCCACAACAAATATACTTTTATAATAAGAAAAAAGTCTTATTTAGAAATTCAATTTAGACCTACTTTAGTAAGTACACAATAATTATTTTAAATTGAGCTTTTTAACTTGCTTGCCACTTAAACCATATAAATATCCCAAAAATGACAAAAGAGAGTGGGAATGTAGAAGGAAAAGGAAAATGGACTGAAAACTGGACATTTAGTTTAAGAACAAGGAATTTGACTTAGACCATAAATCTAATCCAAAAATCTCTCTATAGAGCTCTTTGCAGAGTAAAGGCAATACATGCAAAATATTTTCTCTTTTGAAATAGGACACTACTGCTGTCTTTTAAACTGATTTCAATTTATGGATGGTCCCCGATTTACGATGGTTCAACTTATGATACCATAACTTCATGATGGTGAGAAATCAATACACATTCAGTAGAAACCATACTTCAAATTTTGAATTTTGCTCTTTTCTGAGGCTGTCTTACGAGGCTGGACAGTGGCAGCAAGCCATGCGATCACAAGGGGGAACGACAGGTATTCCACCGTGCGCTGCTCTGCCAGATGACTTTGCCCACCCTGTAGGCTCACGGGCTAGGCTAAACTATCATGTTCCGTAGGTTAGGCATATTAAATGTATTTTCAACTTAGGATGTTTGTGACTTAGGCTGGGTTTATTGGGACATAACCCCATGGGAAATTGAGGAGCATCTGTAGTCACATATGGGGAAAAACATGAAAGGCTCAGGACATTACTAAGAGTCTCTTAGAAGTGTCAAAAATTTCCATCAAGATGCAAATTGCTAATTAGGTAAACTTGTTACAGAGTAAATTTACTTACTATAAACTGAATCACAACTATAGTTGAGTATGTTGTTAAACATCTGATAATATTAAAGGTAATACTACAGTTTGCCCTTCATGTTGTGTGTGCATGTGTGTATATATAAATACCACATTTATTGAGGAATGTCCGAAAAAAATATTTTTATTATTTTCCTGATCCTAGAATTATATATACTTTGTTTCAAGAATGCTATGCCAAGAAGTTCAGATGTGATAGGCACATGACTTAAAAAAAAAACCATAAATATAAAGCATATCACTTCATCTCAGTAATGGTATCATTTCTAAAATTACTATAATAATGCTTAACACACTGACTGCCACACTAGAAAAAACATTTTTCCTTGGGGCCACAGTGTTTTATTATGAAAACAGAATAAAAACTTCAAAAACAAAATGATCCTTTCTAATTGAATGAAAAATTTGTTATTTTTTTAATTGTTTTCTGTGCATGAGTTATATGCAACTTGAAAAATAGTTCTTGTAGCTCCCAAGGTGAAAAGCATGTATGAATTACCTATGCTTCACTCAAAACCCCGGGCTCAAAACTAGCATGAATTAAATACAACTCACATAGCAGTTAATGTGTTATAAAGATCTACTGAGGTGTTTCGTTTCAATTCTTGAGAAAAACAAAGGGCATATATTTTCTAAATATTTCATGGTACCTTAAAAATTCCTTTACTTTGAAATTCCACTATATTGTCAAAAACTAAAAAAAATTTTTAAAAAAAGTCTCTGAGGTCACTTCCATGGTGGTACATATTTTTCTCAATCAGGAAAATGCAATGTGAATGAATTTCATATAAACAAGGCTATTCCTTCAATGTTGATGGGACAAAAGGTAAGTGAGCCACACCCTCAAATCTCCGAATGTTCATTTACGTCTCACTCCTGCCCTGGGCCCCCCAGCCCCAAATGTGAAGATTCCAACTCTTAGAGGAAGTTGCGGTACCTAATAAAGCCAGGGTATGTAACCTGGAAAATATAAACCAGATTAATGCTTCTTTGGGGTGGGCTGGAAGGCTGAATTGAAAAAGTGAATTGATAGGGCTCCTTTGGTTAGTCATAATCTATTAGCATCCAGGATTCAAACCTTCTCTTCCTTCTGCATTGCTTATTGGTAAAGGGAACCCAGGGCCTGAAGCCAGAGATTTGGGAGCGATCCAAGGCACCACCTCGTGTTCCTGCTCCAGCCACCCACCTCCTCGAGCATCAGGTACCTTCTGCTTTTCCAGTGACTGTTCCTTCCCTTTTATGTCCACTCTCACTACCTTAGTTTGGAATTGTCATCTCTTACCTGGACCATTTTAATGGTCACGATTTGGGGGTCCTGGAGAGCTCATATCCTGCTGGTCTACCCACCACCCTGCTAGTAGCCAGAGTGATCATTCCACAATAAAAATCTTATTTCATCTGATTCCAAGACATAAAACACCACTAGCTTTTCACTGCAGAATGGAGTCCAGACTTACCAGTATGAAGAGGAAGATTTCCACAATCTAGCCCAGGCTTATCTTTCTAGCCTTGCTCCCTGCTGTGCTCCTGTTTGCTAGTCCCTGGCTTGGCCAGCTCACTGCATACTATCTGAAATGCTCTACCCCACATCTGCCTGCTGATCACCTGGTTATCTTTCAAGGGTATCTTTCGAGGGTTATCTTTCAAGTCTCACTCCAAAAAGCCCATCCTGACCCCTCTCCTCTCCCGTGGAATCCATGCTAGGCTCTTGTCTTTAGGGGAAATCTATCTGCAATCAAAGTTGTAGATTTGCTCCTGGTTTTGAAAAGGGAGTGCTCTCCTCACTGACCACCAGTAAGCACTGGGATAATGAAGGGAAGATTTTTATTTCCATGCACTTAAGGGTTAAGGTAGGCAGAAATTCTAGATCCAGGTCTACACTGAGACTGTCTGTCCAGTGAAGGGCATGGACTCTGTTTTCAGCAAACACAATTTAGAAACCACAAAGCTAGCTCTCTGGGAGGCCGAGGTGGGCGGATCGTTTGAGCTCAGGAGTTCGAGACCAGCCTGAGCAAGAGCGAGACCCCATCTCTACTATAAACAGAAAGAAATAGGCCGGGCGCGGTGGCTCACGCCTGTAATCCTAGCTCTCTGGGAGGCCGAGGTGGGCGGATCGTTTGAGCTCAGGAGTTCGAGACCAGCCTGAGCAAGAGCGAGACCCCATCTCTACTATAAATAGAAAGAAATTAATTGGCCAACTAATATATATAGAAAAAATTAGCCGGGCATGGTGGCACATGCCTGTAGTCCCAGCTACTTGGGAGGCTGAGGCAGCAGGATTGCTTGAGCCCAGGAGTTTGAGGTTGCTGTGAGCTAGGCTGACGCCATGGCACTCATTCTAGCCTGGGCAATAAAGT
>VSMD01025701.1:0-23688 GCA_008750895.1 Mirza zaza | reverse complement strand
TACCATGGAGTACTATTCAGCTCTAAGAAACAACAGTGATATAGCACATCTTATATTTTCCTGGTTAGAGCTGGAACCCATACTACTAAGTGAAGTATCCCAAGAATGGAAAAACAAGCACCACATATACTCACCAGCAAACTGGTATTAACTGAGGAGCACCTAAGTGGACACATAGGTACTACAGTAATAGGGTATTGGGCAGGGGGGAGTGGGGAGGGGGGCGGGTATATACATACATAATGAGTGAGATGTGCACTATCTGGGTGATGGTCATGCTGGAAACTCAGACTTGTTGGGGGAGGGGGGAAAGGGCATTTATTGAAACCTTAAAATCTGTACCCCTATAATATGCAGAAATAAAAAAAAAATTAGCAGGATGGGATTTGCCCAGGGAAGTTTGGCTTCAAGCCCAGGCACTTAGCCACTAGGCTGCACCTGCCTTGAGGAGTTTAGATTCTCTCCCAGGTGCGAAGGGCTGGGTCCCGGTTGGAAAGGTCTCTCTAGCTGCAGAGTGGAGGAGGGTCTGAGGGTGCAGTGAGGGGAAAGCAAGAAGAACAGGGAGGAGGCTGCAGCAAGCCTCCAGGCAAGATCAAGACCTGAAGCGGGGGAACTAGGAGTGAGGGGAGGGGAGACTTGGAAAGTAAAACCCAGTGGGGCTGAGGGAGGAGGCTTGGGGTGCTCCCCATCTCTGGTCTGGGTGAATGAGAAGGGGAGGAAACTTAGAGGTAGGGGACTCAGGTCAGTGAAAATTGCAGAATTCCTTTTGGACCTGGGGTGCCTGTGGAGTTGTGCAGGAGGGAATCGGCCTGATGGTGCTGATTTGGGAGTTGATACTTCTTAGGAAGTGTGTGAGCGGAGGGGATTAGGTCCCAGTGACACTCATTCCACGAATAGTTCTTGGAGAACTCCTGTATTCCAGACATTGCTGGACACTTGGACATTAGATGTGGTCTCTGCCTTACCGAGTTCAGAGATCAGCGCCATGGTCAGGGGGAGCCCACAAGCCCACTGGAGCCTGATGAGCTGGGGGGGGGGCGGTCAGGAACAACTCCCCAGCGAAAATGTCTACTGTCCTGTTACACTGAGAGCAGGAGAATCAGAGACAATCACATCTTGCAACAAGGAGACAGGGCTGTGTCGTTGGGGGAAGCAGTCTCAGCAGAGTGCTGGGGGTGGAAAGGAGGCTACAGGCATTGAGGGCACGTGGGAAGCACGGAGGCGGATGCAGCGATGTCAACCACTCCTCTTAGATACTTCAAGGGACCCCACTCCACTGCCCAGATGCACCTTCCCTTGGACTGTAAGCGCTCTCTCTCTCTCTCTCTCTCTCTCTCTCTCTCTCTCACACACACACACACACGCACACACACCCCAGACAGCACTATGCTGAGGTTGAATTGGCAATGGATTTAAAGTCAAAAGACCAGGGTTCAATGCCACTAACTAGCTGGCTGTGAGAGTAAGTCACCTTCCTCTCTCAGAGTCTGCATTTTTCCTTTAAAAACTGAGCCAGTTATAACCCCCTGGTAGGACCATCGTGAGACTCCAATCAGAACGTGTCCTACACACAACACAGTAGCCCTTGGCGTCCAGGTAGAAAACAGCACGACCACCATCACTGCGTTTACATTTGGAGAAAGTCTCTTCCCAGCCTCTCATTCCAGCGCACTAGCCCCTGGGGCCTGGAACCTCCTCCCATCCACCAGACTCTCCCCTCCCCTCCCTCTCCCCTTTCCTTCGCCTCTTGATCCTTTCCCCACTTTTCCACCACCTGTCCTCACCGCCCCCATCCCATATCCCAAAGCTCACAACTACAGCTGGCCGAGGGCCTAGTTACTCATTTACAAAGTCCATGTACAGAATTGCACCAGCCTCAGTGATGCGGAACGTCCTACTCTGACCAGCTCTATCACGTTGATGCCCCGAGAGATCCAGGAGAGCAGATGGGTCCGGCACGTTCTGTACCCACCAGCACGCATGGCCTGCAGCCTGCATTGGCTAAATGATTCCAAAGATCTCGCTAGCACTGACACGCTGTGCTCTTGCATCTGACATAGTCACTCTGTAATAATAATAACAACAGTGGTAACTTTAAAGAGCTAACATTTATTGTTCACTAACTGGGTGCTAGGCACTATTCCATGTGTTTTGTGTGTATTTTTTTTTAACGTCAACAACATCCTTTGTTAGGTAGACACCATTTACTGCCCCCAATTTACAGTAAACTCACGCTCTGAGAGAGTCGTTGATTCATCCACAGTCACGTGGTATCAAGTGTCCCAGCTGTGCTGCCTCCAGGCTGCCCCACCCACACCTGAGCTCTTAACCTCTCAGCGGGCATCCAATTCCAAGGCAAAATCTCTGGCTCAACTACGGGCTCGGTGGAGTTTCAGACCTCCACTGCGCACCCAACCACCCTCCAGATGGCCACAGACCCATCCTCATCCCCCACACCCTCCTGCTCGTCCCCAGGCATCTGCCAGTCTCAGTGCCACTCATTAGCCTATATGGTGCCTTTGAATCAGAAAAAGGTGCCCCTCCATCCAGGTGACACAGGCCCAAGCCAGGTTTCAGGGCCTGGTTAGTGGAGGCACAGTCTCAATAACCCCATGCAGAGTCCTGACACCACCATCTTCCAGCTTGCCCAGGACAGATACTGGGACTCCTCCTTGACTCCTCCTCTCCTACCCTGTCCTCCCCTCCCCTCCCCTCTCCTCTTCCCTTCTCTTCTCCCTCTCTGTCTCATATCAAGCTCTCTCTGAAGGTCAGGGTCTCTAGGGAACAAGGTCTCAGAAATGGTGTCATCTCTCACCCTCTGGAAAAAGGGCCCAGGGCAGAAGGCATTGGCTCCCAGACCATTTCTGAGAGAAGGGAAGATGTGACATCAGTATAGAAATGGCCAAGTGCCCAAAGCTGGCCCCACGGGCAGTGCATGGAGCATGAGGTATGCAAGGAGGGACACAGAGGCCCAGATGCCCATGCAGCTTACGCACGAGAGACCCAGGAGGTGCTGGCACAACTTAAGGGGGGTCCCGGGACCACACCCTGGGCAGGCCTCTGTTCCCAGCGCTAGAGGGAGAAAAGCCCTGCCTGAAGGTCAAGTTTGAAGGCTCTGCTGAACCGCCCCTTTCTATAGAGTGTGTAGCCACCAGGTGGCAGACACGAGCAGACAGAGGGAGAGCAGCCGGGAACTGAATGCAGGCCAGAGGGACCAGCAATGTTCAGGAGAGCTCCCAGAACCGTGGACCAGAGAGAGGCAGACAGAAATAGGGAGATACAGAGAGATAGTAGATAGAGACAGAGGCAGAGAGAGAGACAGGGGAAGAGAGAGGGACAAAGGAGATGTCCCTCCTGTGTACACACGTCTGCCCAGCTGTGTGTGTGTCCACACACATGGACACATGTCCACACACACAGCTGGGCAGATGTCTGGAGTTTAGTCCCCTTCCTTTGGGTCTCTTCACCATTCCTGGGCTTCCCTTCCCTTGTCCGGCCCTGTCCTGGGTAGTGGTGACACAGAGAGGGATGTGACCCATTCATGAGGAGCTCCTAGACCTGGGGCTGGGGCTGGACGCAGATAAGCAAACAGCACAGTAGGGGTGAGGAGTGCAGAGACATAGGGATGTGCAGGGGCTGGAGTTGCCCAGAGACGGTGCCTGAGCCAGGGGTGGGGGGAGCATCCCGGAAGAAGTGACACCTATGCTGACCTTAGAGGGCTTTCTGGCAAGTCTCAGGTACACTATCTTGGTCTCCTCCCAGCAGCCTGCAAGGAAGATACTACAGAACTGATGTTATAGGCAAGGGAATGGAGGGTCTGAAGGGCTGGGGTTCCACAGGCAGAGAGGAGCAGAGCTGGAACTCAAACCAGAGTCTGCAAGTTTTGGGCCACTGTGCACACTGCCAGAGACAAAAAACTGGGAGGAGAGCTGAGCCGGGGGGTCAAGACCCCCAGCCAGGTCTGGACAGGAGGCAGGTGCCATTCCCCCTAGTCCCAGAGCTAGTTCTGATGGCTCCAGCCATCTGACTTGCCTGTGAAGTCGGCCCAAGAGAAGAAGGCAGAGCGTGTGTGTGACTTGGGCCTCACCCCCTGGCACCTCTGCCCTTGGCTGGGGGCGGGGGGCTCTGCCCAGCAGGAGTCTTCACCTGGTGGCCCTTGAAGCACAATAAACAAATGTCATGTCTACAGGTGTTACTCTGAGTATGAGGAATGTAACCTTGAAACTCATGGTGACCACTTGGCACTCCATCCTAGAACAGGTGACACTCTGGAGAGAGAACTGCATAGCCTTTTCTCAAAACCAACTCCTGGCTGGAAGTTCCTCTTCAAGTCGAACTGAAGTGAGCAGCGCGGCGTCTCCCTCCCACGGTGCGGCGCCCAGGCGAGGCCTTCCTGTCCTGTCCGAGTTGGGGTGCAACCGGTAATGTAAACCTGCGAGACTGATACTCTTTAGGTAGAGGAGGAGGAAGAAAGGTGCGAGCCCTGTTTCAGGAAGCAGGAAGAGCAAGAACGTCCTCAACAGTGAAAGACCGTCGGGGCCGGGGCCGGGGCTCCGGGCAGCCTGAGCGCTGTGGTCCCGGCCGGTGGAAGGGGCCAGGGGGAGATGGTGCCACGAAAAGAAGCGACAGTCACACGGGGTGGTGGCACTTGCCCGGCCAAGGGGTGGCAGCAGGGCAGTTCGGGAGGGAAGGGAGAGCTGGGGCAGAGGCAAGAGGCAGAGGCAGCCGGAAAGGAAAGGAAAAGCGAGAGGGGAGGGAGGTGGGGACTGAGCTCCCGCGGAGGAGAAGGGGGAGACCCGACAGAGAGGCAAAGATGGAGACGGGGAGCAGACAGACGGGTAAAGGCTGCAAGAGACAAAGGGAGAGCGGCTGGGCGGGAGGAAAGGCTGGGAGGAAAGGCTGGGAGAGAGGAGCAGCGCCCGCCTTCAGGGGCTCCTGCCGGGCCCAGCCCACCCCTCTGGCCGCGGGTCTGTCTGTCTGTCGCTCAAGCTCGGAGTCCCCTCCCCCAGGCCGGCGGAGGGCTCACCCACAGCCCCGCCCAGTCCAGAGGCGCCCCCTCCCCAGGCCCTCGGAGGCCGCCCCCTGGGGGCTGGTTGGGGGCCCGCTAGATGGTTGGGGGCCCAGCTGGTCCGTTATCAGCCTCCTCCAGGAGCGAGCCTGAGCCACTCCGCGGCTGCCAGTCTGAGATTAGGCCCCCGGAGGGTCATTAAGCGGCTGTCCTGGCCCCGGCCCAGCCTCCTTTCCCTCCCTGATCCGGCAGGGCTGGCAGGTGGGACCGAGCGATAAGGATTGGGGGTCTCGCGGTTCTGGGGCCGGCGGTTCCCTGCTCCCAGGCCCTGGTCAGGGCAGGAACACGGGGTGGAGGTGAGGGGCTGTAAGGTCAGTGCCGGCCCGCCCCTGCAGGGGCCCCCGCGGCTCCCACCATCCAAGTCCTGCCCAAATTGAAAGAGATAGAATGGGGAGGGGGCCACGGGGCTCTCACCGAGGCTCCACCCCAGGCAGCTGCTGGGGAACGCAGGGAGTCCCGGCAGAAGCAGGCCCTCCTGGTAAAATCTCACAGGTTCAAGGGGCTGGGCTTCACCTGCTGCAGGGAGAGGGGACAATGGCTCTGCCTTCAGACCCTGGCAAGCTGGTGGGGGAACCAGACTCAACCCCACCCCTCATGCCCTCAGGGACAACTGGGGCCAGAGGTGGGAGTGAATGTGGCCTCATGCAAGGAGAATCAGATTGGGCCAGAGGCTGGAAAGGTAGATATTTGTGCCTTAGCAGAAGCCTCACCTTCCAGGAACCTTTGCCTGTCCTCCAGCTAGTGAGAAGCTGGTGGGCTGGTGGCCTGGCTAGGCCCTGGTCTAATCAAGGAAGTCTTCCCAGAGGAAGAGGAACCTTGGCTGGGCCAAGAAAAAGAATAGGCCGAATTTAAACTGGCAGAGGTAGGGTAGCAAAGCATGAGTCCCAGAAAGCCATATGAGCAAAAGACTAGAAAAGGAATCACGAGAGCAATAGCTACAATTTACTAAGCTGAAGCCCAGAGAGGGGAGGGAACTTGCCCCAAGGCACACAACAAGGCAGGGGTAGGCTGGGGCAAAGAGGCTGCTCCCCTCAGGTCTCTTCCCTCTGTTGCAGGCTGCTTCCTGAGCCCCAGTGAGGTGAGAAGGGATAATTCTGATTCGAGATGGGCTTTCCCCAGAGGTATCTACATGAACCTTGGAACAGTGACAGAATGGCTGTGATGGTGATGCTTAGGGCTGCAGGGAGCTGAGACAGCAACGAAGGAAGATCCGTGGGTCAAGGTGGACTGCCTCCTGCTCTCTAGCCCGATCCTCTGGGTCTGGGCATGCTCCTGGGTGAGCCTGTCGCAGACTATCACCCCAGGGAAAGAGACAGAAGCTGTTCCCAGAAGACTGACAGTCACATAGGTGAGGGACTGCCCAGGTCAGCCAGAAAGTCATGCCTGCCCTCCCCTCTGTCTCCTGCTTCACCCCTGCTAGCTAGCACGCAGCATCCTTAACCCCCCTCCCCCCAGCCCAGGACTGGGAGTCAAGAGCGTTGGTGGGGACTGGGTTCTACTTCACCTCTGTGGTGAGACTGGCCGAATCCTCCACAGGGAAGAAGCTGAGCTCAGCAGTGCTCCCAAGGCCACACAGCAAGTTGGCAGGGGACCCAGGACTCAAATCTGGGCTTCCCGAGTCTCAACCCCAAATGCTGGCACTTCCTGTGCCGAAGCTCAGCACAGAGGGAGTGTGGAGGGGGATAGAGCTAGATCTATAAGACACGTGAGAGATGGTAAGCCCACCACAATGCTTCCAGCACGAAGACAAGGGACAGGGCTACATGACGAAGGGCCCAGAATCTCAGGTGTGGAGGGTGTGTTGGGGGACGAGGGCTTGCAGTGGGGATCACGGGCTGAGAGGGTGAGTTCCTGGCCAATGAGCCCTCGGACACTCTCCCTTCATACACAAAAGAGAACCTGGGGCACATCTTGAAACTTCCCAGCACTAATGGCACCCAGCTCACACCAGGGGCTGCCCTACCCCAGGAAGCCTCTCCTGACTGCCCTGGTCAAAGGGAAGGTTTAGCCTGAGGGGACAAAGACTGTGACATTGGCAGGGATGAACTCCTGCCCCTGGCTCAAGGCCTCCTGAGCTCTTGCATGCAAGGGAGCTCATCAGACACTGTCGTTCGAGGGTGCTTCACGCTCAGACACCAGAAGAGACACCACTCTCCTTTACCCCGACCCAAGACACTGACCTTCTGCCCCTCCCAGCCTGGACCCCCTCAGCTTCAGCCACCCTGTGGGTGCAGGGCTTCCTGGGCAGTTCTCCAAAGCCACTGTGACAGCAGCTTCGGAAGGCAATTGTCACAATTCAGAAAGCAAGTTCAGGCCTCGCTGGAAGCCTGAGGGGCTGTTTCTGAGCCTCAGCCCCAGAAGTACAAAAAGTCTTTATTTCACAGAAATAAGGGCCATTTCCACAGTTACAGGGAAAGACACAAAAGGCAGGACGAGAGGTGCTGCACTGACTGTCATCATCATAAGGCTCTGCTGACCAGGTAGGAGGGCTGGGGGGCCGCAGCCAAGCCCCAACCTGGAAGCAGTCTGAGCTCCAGCTTCGGCTGGCGATGGTTCGGGGGAGAGTGGGGTGCTGTGGGGATGGGGGAGTTGGCCCATATTGTAGATTCCTGCGCAGAGAAGGAAGAGGCTCGGGTGGTGGCGTTGGGCATCCATCACAGCGCCGGGGAGCCTCAGGGCAGGAGTCACATGAGCTAGGTTCACATCGGGGTGCTGCGAACCCTGCCCTCCTCCTCGGGAACATTCTCATAGGCATTCTCATGCTCGCTGGACCTGAAAGTGGATGGCGGGGTCCTGGCGTGCCCTCACGCCTCCCAATCCATCCCCTTCTCCCTGCCCGTCTGGCACATGTGAGGACAATATCTTCCAGAATAAATGTTTGACTCCCAGAAGGGGGTTCTCCAACCTCATCTGGGCTTGTGCACCTGAGACAGGAAGCCTCTCAGCACCCCTGAACCCCACCTCCCTCCTCCATGGGGTGCTCTGCCACTGGGTCCCACGGAGCAACCCTCTCCCATGGCACCCATCCCCTCGAGCGCTGTCCCCTACTGAGCCCTGCCTCACACTGAGCCCCCAATCATTCATCCCTTCACCGAAGTCCCTTCCCCAGTGAGCCCCTTCCCCCACAGCACCCACTGCCCCGTGAGCCCCAATCCACCTGCTGAGCCCTCCCCTGCCAAGTCCCCACCCCAAATGGAGGCTGCCTCTCCCCACAGAGCCCTGCAGTGCTCACAGAGCCCCCACCCGCTCACTGGTCTTTCCCGGCATGGGTCCCTGTCTTCCCCAGTCCTTCCCTTTCAGCAGCACCTGGTCCTGAGGTCCCCCCAGGCCCTTGTGTCCCCTCCCAGGGACACAAGTCAGGCAGCCCTGTGTGACACCTCACCTGAAGCCAGCCGCCATTGAGGAGTACCTTCCGTCCGTTCCCACCAGGACCCCATCAGCCTTGTTTCCGACGGTCATGACCATGTTCATGGGCTCCCTGGGGACAGGGTTCGTCAGTGGGCACATCAGCAGGGCCCCCCATCCAAGCAGACCCCATCTCAGGTGCTGGTTCTCACAAGCCCACAGGGCAGCGGCAGCCCCTTCACAGGGCACCCTTGTCCCGAGGGTCCTCCTTCTGGGCCCTCCCACAGGGCCTCATGCCCCTGTCTGGGCTCCACCATGGGGACCAGGAATTTTTGAAAGGCTTCTCCACATGCCAGGCCCTCTCCACACCCCCAGCTGCCTCAGCTCATCCCCAGAGCACGCCCAGCAAGACGTCCCTGGGCCGCGGGCAGTGGCTGCTGCAGGCAGAGCTGGGGCGAGTAGAGAAGCGAAGCCAAAGCTCCTGCCTCTTACTCAGGTTTACACCCCCCGCCGTGGGCTCTGGCCCAGGCCCTGGAAACTGCTCCCACAGCACCTTACACCTGCTCCTCTCGCCTCAGACATCCCACAGGCACCTCAGACCTCCTATGTCCCCCGTTAACCTCAGCAGTTGCCAGATCTGCTCGTCTCCTGTGCCATGTGCCTCGGTGAGTGGCCCCAGTGAGAAACCCCAGCATCAGCCCTCCTCCCAGACCCTCCTTCCCTCATGCCTGCTCCGATCTCCGACCAACAGCTCGCAGGGGTCCCCTCCTGGACAGCTCAGAGGCCCACCCCCCATGACCAGACCTGGGCTCCCCCCGACCTCATGCTCAGCCTCCTCGTCCACACCTGCAGACTGACTGGCCATGCGTGATTCTGCTGCGGCAGGTCCCATCCCAGGACTGGCTTAACAAGACTTGTCACTGGACTCCCATTGCACTAAGGTGAAGCCCAAAGTTCAGGTCATTGGTGCACAAGGGCCTGTTCGGTCATCTCAGGCCTCTCCATCTCTTTTCACACCCCCGAGCTGCTTGGGTTGCCTTGGCACCCGCAAAGGGCGGCTGCTGGCACCCAGGCTACTGGGCCACCTTTGTGAGAGCTGGGGAAAGACACCCCTGGGGACAGAGGTGGCCTTGCCCCAGGTCCTGGCCTGGGCCTCAGCCCACCCGCTCTCACCCTTCTTGTGTCACACCAGCCCTGGCACCCTGCTCCTGGCCCAGGCCCTGGGTGCACCCTTCCCTCCACTGCAGCTCTTGCCAGGCCACTGTGTCCCGTGACCAACCTCATTCTCTAGGTTTCCCGATCAGCGTGCAAAGGGGAAGCCTCCGACTGACCACCCACCCCGGGCCAGGCCCCACCGTGCTGTCCTGACTCCCCAGTGGCAGCAACGCTTGAACCCATGATTACTCATCCGGTCTGGGCCCGTGAGGGCAGCTGCCTCGTCTGTCCCACAGCCCCTCTGTACCGCCCCTGACCCTCAAGAAGGACGGGGCCTCCCTTTCCAGAGGTTCTCACACCCCTCACCCGCAGGCACCGCCCTGACTCTGCAGATAAAAACATCGAGACTCCAAGGAGAGAAGATGCTTACTCCGCGCCCACGGGGAGTGGGCACGAGAGCTGTGGAGCTACCAGCTCGGGGCTGGGAGCCAACAAGCCTGAGATCTAGTGCACAAACTCTCCCCATGACCTTGAACCTCAGTTCCTTTCCACATAATGACAAGACTGGACCCAGGGACCCAGGGTTTCTGAGCCCCTTCTCACAGCTCCTAGAACAGGAGCAATTGGAGGCTTTCCCATTGCTGAGCCCTTTCTGCCAGCTCGGGCCAGCCTGGCCCCCAGGCCCCCTGGCAGCACTCACGGCTCTTCCTGGCACCAGAAGCGGTTGACAGCAAAGGCAATTGCTACGAGGACCAGGAACACGGCCACGGCGATGAGGCCCTGCATCCAGGGCTGAAGTTTCCCCAGGCCTGAAAAGAGGTGGGGGGTTGTAGCAGGCTGGGGAGGGAGGGGCCTCATGCCCCAAGGGCTGGGGCCTGTGTTGGAGGCCAAGAGCAGTGGCCAGGACCACAGGACACATTCTGGGACGGCAGGGGTGGGGATATGGGCCTACTGACCCCCACTGAGCTGAAGAAAAGGATGGAGTTGGAGGAAGAACAGAGGCCCAGAGAGAAGACAGGAGTTGGAGGAAGGAATGATTAGCCAAGCAGGGGACAGGCTTCAGAGTGCTGAGATCCAGTGCTGAAAGCCTCTTCTCTTCCCCCCCACCATGGGTCACATGCGGGGCCCCCCAGGGAGTGCCTGGGCCCCAGGGACCAAAGGGCGCCCCCCTGGACAGCGGCCTCGGCTGTGCTGGCTGGGAGTGGCTCCCAGAAGGCCAAGGAGGGTCCGGAGCTGGCAAGACGGGGCTGGCATCTGGAAGATCCTGTTCTGTAACAAGAGGTTTCTCTGGTGCTGGGAAGGGTGTGCGTGTGGGGAGCGGCAAGGCTGCTCAGCTAGGGGTGCCCGGCGCCCAGGGAGAGGAGTGGACAGGGACGTCTCAAGAGGCAGGCCAGAGGGGCGAGCTCCTCTCTGGGTCTTTGGGGCTGGAAAGGAAACCAAGCCCCTTTGGTCTCCTCCAGCTGGGGCCCCAGGGGCCATGGGTGAGAGGCCAGGTGAGGCCCCAGCCATGCGCCCTCCTCCTCTTCTCAGCCCTGACACCAACTCAGACCCTCAAGATTTCCCAGAAGGCCTGGCCCTCAGGCCATCGGCAGCCCCAGGGGCTCTCCTCTCTGCCTGGCCTCACTGAGCGCCACAAGCCTGAGGGAGCCCAGTCCTGCAGAGGAAAGAGACTCAGTGGATAGAGGTCCCAGGAGGGAACATAGGTCTACAGGAGGTTTGTGAGGGTCCTTCCTCCAGGACAAAACACCTGCATCTCTAGAGCCATCCTATATTTTGAGGGGCCCAAGCTGGGCATCCAAAAACCTTACACTGCCTCACTCCCACTCAAAAATCCTACCTTGAGTCTACCCTAAACCTCTCCTGCTGCGGTGAAGGCCTGGCCTCTTCTCTGAGCCTGGCAGGTACTGGAAAGGAGAGTGGAGGCTGGGAATTCTGGCCTGTGGCCAGGTCAGACCTTGCTAATCTCTAGGAGGAGCAGAAGAGACACAGTGCGGTTACCCTGCAAGTTCCACACCTGCCAAAGCACAATGCTTTGGATTCATTACTTCCCCCAGAGAAACAATGATTCAGACTCACTGCTCACTCAGGTCAGTGGTTGCTCAAGCACTGGGAGTTAGGGCTCTACCCTGGGAGGCCCCTCCCTGCTTGCTCCAGACCCTGTGGCCAAGTCCCTCCTGTCACAACAGAAACTGCATTTCCCTGCTCCTCCTCCCATGTGGCTCTGGCACTAGCACCTAGAGCAAGGGCCAGAGCTTGGGGCAGGAGGAAGATGTCTGAGTCCTGTCCTTTCTTGCCCTGCTGTGTGACTCATATAAGCTACTCAACCTCTCTGGTCTTCAGTTCCCCAGAGGGCTTCCAAGATCTGGGAGACAAAGTTTAAGCAGACATACATGGGAGCTCAAGGGGTGAGCATTGCTATGGGGGTGAGGGTGGGTGCTATGGGGGTAAGGGTAAGCCCAGGGGGTGAGGGTGCTCTGAAAGCATTTTTGCCAGACTCCTCTGGACCTAAGTCCCACCTGCTGTCACCAGACTTTGGCTGCAGATGCCAGATCTTAGGGCACGGTATTTCATCTAATACAAAGCCCTTCCATAACCCTGACCTTGGCAGCAGCCCCAGGAGGTGGGCAGGGTGGGGTTTATTGTTTTCATTTTATGGGTGAGAAAACTGAGTCTCAGAGAGCTGTAATTTGCTCGAGGCCACGCAGCAAGCAAGACAGGCAGAGCTGGAGGAAGAGCTCAGGTATGTGGTAGGACCACCCTGGGCACCTCTCTCCACCCAAGCCCAGGAAGTCAAAACAGTGAGGACTTAGGTCAAAGCCATGGGCAAACCCCTGACAGCACTGTCCCTCCCTGGAGCAAGCCTGCCTCCAAGGGGTGGCTTAAGCCCCCCAACCCTCCTTTTTGCCCCTGGCGCTGCACTCAGGACCAGCCATCCCTAGGGAAATCCCTGCTCTTGGGGCTTGACCTAACTCCTGCTCCTCCCCCAGATCCTAAACCCAACACTTCCCTGCTGCCCATTTCTCATCCATGGAAATCAAGTCACAGACAGAGATCTGGCTCAGAGGTCTCCCTTGGGAGGATCTTCCAGCTAGCCCAGTCTCTGTTTCCCCTGAAACTAGAGGGAACACCACCCATCAGCCCCTGGGTCACCAGCGCCCAGCCCGGTCCCCTCCTCCCTGCAGCCACTGGGGCTGGCCCAGCCCTGCGCTACCTTGTTGACAGCTGGCAGGTGGCACTGTCACCAGCAGGCCCAGAATGACCAGGCTGAGGGCTGACATGGCTGCAGGCAGCTCCTGGGCTTCCTTCCTGTCGGGCTCTGGGCTCCTGGAGCCGCTGTGGAGTCTGTTGGTGTCGACCTGAGATCAACCCGGCTCTGTCTGGCCCTGGAGGAAAGGAGCTGGGAGGGAAGAAGGGGAGGGGAGGAGAAGGGAAGGTGGGCCGGTGGAGGGAAACTGCCCTCCCTCCCAAGTTAATGAGCTGCCAGCCTGGCCTCCCCTGGCCTGGGCCCAGGGCTCATTTGAGTCACCTTCCAGGGGCCAGCTAAAGAGGCGGGTCCTAGGGCCAGGTAGAGGTGGGGAGAGTCTCAGCCTTGCCTCCAAGTCCCTGAGCTCCCCCTTCCTGGCAGTGGGGCTGGGCTCTCAGGAAAGGAGTGACACGTTGTCACACCTGCCTTGACTGAAACCAGTGGGCGGGGTTTTGTGGAAAGCTGACAGCAGGATTAAGAACTTTACTGGCAGGCCTGGGAAAACTCTAGAGGCTCAATACCCTCCCCTCCCAGAGCCTGGCCTGTTTCCTCTTCTCCCCTCACCCGTCCCTGCCGCACCAAGCCAGACCCTGAGGCTCCAATGCCCAGACCCAGTGCTGTGCCCAGCCACTACCTGGACCCAGCCCAGTAGCTTTCTAAATCCAGCCCTTCCTGCTGAGATCTCCATGGGGGGCTTTCTCGACCCATGGCCAAGCCCTGACCCTACCCAGCTGCTCTGGGCCAGTTCAGCTCTTCCTCTTGGCCCCAGACATGATCCCTGGGAACTAGGCTGGGCTTCCCTCAATAAGATCTGGGCCTGGTGGGGCCTGAGCTCCTACCCTCAGGGCCGTCTTTGCCCATCACAGGGGAGAAAATGTGCAGGAGACACCATTCAATGTGAACGTAGCCCAGTTGGGGGACAAAGGGAGGACACCCCAGGCAGCAAGGTCCAATCTGGGGCCTGGAATCCTTAAGCCCTCAGCCCTCACGGCCAGGGCAGCCTTGAAGAAGGCACACCTGTCCCCTGGAGCAGGGAGGCCCTGGAGCCAGACTCCTCAGAAGAGGCAAAAGTCCCCCCAGGACCACGTGGTGTCCATCTGGCCCTCCAGCTCAGGGGCTGAGAACAACCCAGGTACCTTGGAGGCCCCAAACCAAAAGTCATGCTGGGTCTCCGTGCCCCACTCCACCCCGGGAGTACAGGGAGCCCAGACGCTGATTCCATAAAAAGGAGCCAGTTGACCAGGAGCAAAGTCTCAGGGATGGACAGTCCCCAGAAGCCAGGGCCGGAGCAGAAGTCCCCTCCAACAATTTGCTGCCTTTCCTACCTGGAAGGCAGCAAATTGTTGCTCACAGGCCTTTCTAGCAGGATGGTTCTGCCAGTGAGAGTACTCAGACATCACGCTCATGCCTGCTTCCTATGTGTGTGTGTGAACGTGTGTGTTCATATGCGTGTGTGGTGGGACCCATTGCCTTCTAAAGATGGGGTGTCTCGGGGTGATCTAGGGGAACTTTGCTTGGAGTTGAGTGATGCCTCCCCTACATGCAGATCCTGTTCTCCCTCCCTGCCCAAACTCCGTGTCCTCAGAATCTTCTGGCACAGCCTGGAGTAGGCACTGTGTCTGTTAATGAACAGCCAGGGAATCACTGCTCGGAATGTAAAGAATGGGGTTGAATTTAACAAACATCCACCCGTGCCTTCTCCAGGGGGTTTAAGTAGGGGAATCATATGGTCAGTTTTGCATTTGAGAAAACTCCTTTCCATGCAAGGTAGAGAGTGAAAAGGGCCTGCAAAGGCTGGAGAATGGGAGAGCAGAGAGGCTGCTGCAGTGACTACAGCTCCGGTGACAGGGCTGCTTCAGGGAGTGGCAGTGGCAACGGATCTGAGCCCTGTGGTGGAGGTGGAAAGACTAGGGTGTGGTTGCTACAGCACAGTGACTAGCTGGAAATGAGTGCTCAGCAAGGGGTGGAGGTGATGCCCAGGTCTGTGGCTTGGGCTCTGGGTGGGTGATAGTACCTCAGAAGAGCCGGAGAGAGACATCTAGAAGGTTGCAGGTGTGTGTGCATGCGTGTGTGTGCGCACGTGTGCGCACGTGTGTGTGTGTCTGTGTCTGTGTGTGTCTGTGTCTGTGTGTGTCTGTGTGTGTGTTGAAAGGAGAGCAGACAAAGGAGAGGAGTGGGGGACCAGGACACAGCCCCAACACATACAGGTCTTCCAAAGGAAGAGGAGGCAGGATGGAGCAGGAAGAAGAAATCCCAGAAGAGTGGGGTGCCCCAGGAAGCAAGGAAGGAGAGATCTGAGAAGAGGTGGGCAGGGAAGTCACTGCTGCGACACCCCCTCCAACCAGTGACCCCCTGGAGCTGCCCACCCTCCGCCCTCAGCCCCTAAGCCCCAGGCTCTGCCTTCCTCACCTGAGCATCCCCCACTTCCCTAAAAGGCCTGGGGAAAGGCAAGGACTCCCTGGGCCGTGCTTTGGGAGTGCTGAGGGAGGGGGATGAGCAGGAAAGACATCAGGTGACAAACAGGAGGAAAACACATCTCCAGGGTCAAAGTCCCAAGCTTTAGAGCAAAACAAGTTGTTCCAGAAAAGGGGGGTGTGGGTGGACACTTGGCTTTGAGGCTGGTCCCTGCTCCCTGGAGGTCCTCACGCACGCGGGCAGGGGGTCATCTCTCCAGCTGTATGGACACAGCCAGAGTCCCCATGGTAACGAGGTGGCCCCCTGCTGGTTTGGCTTGGGTCCAGGCTCTGGACTCAGGTCTCAGCAGCCCCACAGGGCTGGACCCTACGTCCTGAGCAGCTGTTCCATCAACACTCAGTTCCTCCTTCCTGTTCCCAGCCCAGATCTGCCACCCAGAATCATCAGGCCCTTTAGAAAAGCCCTCCATCCCATTAGACCTCGTGTGAATACTGTTCAGAAAAGCCAAAGTGGGCCTGGATCGCGGCCAGGAGTCTCTTCCTCCCGACCCGTCTCGCCTGCCATTCCATTCCAGCTGCTGCCAGCAGGTGGCAGTGTCTAGCTCCAATCCCCACAGGTTGGGGAGGGCAGGGGGGCCGTTTGCAGCTGAAGATTTTGCAACTTCTCCTCCTTCCAGCCCGCTTTTCCACGCCTCTTCCAGGGGTGATTTGGAGAAGAGAAGGTGGACATTGATGTGTCCATAGTCAATGATGCTGGGAACAGCGCTCATGACATGCTCAGGGCTGCGATGTAGGGCAGCGTGGAGGCCTGCATTGTTAAGGCAAGCACCCTGGAGGAGGTGATGGGTAAACAAGTTAGGTAGATTGTTGGGCTGGGCAGACTGCTTGGGATGGGGCATCCAGGCAGAGAGCTGAGCCTGAGAAAAAGGGAGACACTTTGAAGAAGCATGTTTAGAGCAAAGAAATGAAAGCTTTCTCCACTCATTCTTATAATATTTCATCTCATTAGTATCTTTGCTGGAAGCCTGAGAGCTCCTGAAGACCTTGCTTTATTCAGTCTACCATATCCTACTTAAACCCTTTAATGGCTTCCATCAGCACTTAAAATACCATGTAAACTTGTCTGCAAGGTTTTGAAGACCCAGACAATCTGTCCTTGCCCCTCTCTCCAGCCTCATCTGGCCCCAGTGCTTCATGTCACTTCCTAACAATAGCCACACTCTTCCTCACTCCCTCTTCCCTCTGCCTGGAATGCTCTGCCCCTCAAACTAATCCTCCAAGTCTTCCTTTAAGCCTGGCATGGTGGCTCACGTTTGTAATCCTAGCTCCGTGGGAGGCCGAGGCAGGAGGATCTCTTGAGCTCAGGAGTTCAAGACCAGCCTGAGCAAGAGCAAGACCCAATCTCTACTACATATAGAAAAAATTAGCTGAGTGTGGTAGCACACGCCTGTAGTCCCAGCTACTCAGGACACTGGGGCAGGAGGATCGCTTGAGCCCAGGAGTTTGAGGTTGCTGTGAGCTAGGCTGATGGCACAACACTCTAGTCTGGGCAACAGAGCAAGACTGGGTCTCAAAAAAAAAAAAAAAAGTCACTTTCCCCAAGAGGACTTCTTTGGCTTCCCTTCTCCTCCAACTGAAGTCACTCCCTCTTATGAGCCTTCTCTGCTCATCTCCACGGCTATCATCACAAGTTGCAATCACCTATTGATTTGTATGTTTACTCATTCAACATCTGTCTCCTGGGAGGAAAGGTATCATGTCTATTTCACCCCTAGCACCTAGTACTGAGCACAGTGCCTGAGGACACAATGGACAAATATTCTATGAAATTAAACCTCAGTATATGCATCCCCCACCCCGGCCTGGCAAAGAGCAGAAGCTCAGGGAATGATCGTTGAATGAATAAGACATTTTAGCTCTAGGTGGGTCCTTGTCTCTCTACCCTCTAGCTGTGGGGCCAGGTACTGGGTCTGATTCATGTCTGTGTGTGAATGAGAGGTTCCCATTCCTGGGAGAGTTGAAGCTGACCAGCCCTGAAAGGAGGGTGTGCAGAGGGTGAGCTCTCCTTCCCTAGAAGAGGGAGAGCAGAGGCCGAAGACCCCGTCATCCAATGGGGGCATCTGCAGAAGGGATTTGTCTTAGTCTGTTGGTACTGTTTTAACAAAATACCTTAGACTGAGTGATTTATAAAGAACAGAAATTTATTTTCTCACATTTCTGGAAGCTGGAAAGTTCAAGATCAAGGCGCCGGCAGATTCCGTGTCTGGTGAGAGCTCTCTCTGCTTCCTACATGGCACACCTTGCTGTGTCCTCACATGGCGGGAGAGATGGAAGGGCCAAAGGGACTTGGGCACTCCCTCCAAGCTCTCTTATGAGAGCACTAGTGCAGTCATGAGGGGAGCCCTCCTGACTCACCCCTTCCCCACAGGCCCCAGCTCTGAACGCCATCACCTTGGGGCTTCGGTTCCCACATACGAGTTTTGGAGGGACATACATCCAAACCAAAGCAGGGCTATAGCTATCCCAGCTCTGGAAGCCTGTGCTTCTGTGACTCCATTAACAGAATGTGAGGGATTTTCACATTTTAGTTAGTTTCTGAGGAAGCAGGTTGACCAAGACTGTGGTGAGCTCCCTTCCTCTCAGACCCAAGATTTCGCTCACCTGGTCCCCTCCATTCCACCTGCCCCAACAGAGGGCCCATGAGCAGAACACAGGGGCTCACCAATGTGGACGGGGAAAACATGACATCTGTATTTCACTAATCTCTAAAATTTACCATTTTCTTCCATTAGGAATGAACCCACAGTCCCTCTGTGATATTCTCACATCACCATACAATTATTGCAGATATCTGGATATGTCATTTATGCTCTCCCTTATGGAAGTACAATAATCATGTCTTTGAATACATTATAAAGATACACATAAACTATTACACTACAAACTTATATTTTTAACATTTTGATAACTACATTTTAGTATAATTGGTTTCCTTTGCAAACCATGCCTTTTATTATATGCACCTAAAAACATTACTCTGAGCAGGGGTCCATAGGCTTCACCAGACCACCCAAGGGTTCCCAGGAGCTTAGGAAGTCCTGACTCACCAGCAGCCTAGGGCAGGTCTGCTCAAAGCAACACCATGTGATCTCGAGGACAGACCTGGAGAAAGATTGGCAACTCTCTGCACAGAGGCTTTCTGGGATTCAGAGCTGGGGCTCTGACCAGCTTGAGCAGTGCTTACTCCCACAGAGGGCCCCAGTGCCTGGGAGCTGGAAGGGGCAGAAAGCATCAGCCAGGAGCCAGTCAGGCCAAGGAATGTACTGGCTGTGAATCCTGGGTCCTAGGCGACCCCACTGGGCTAGGGAGATTTATGGCCAGGACCCCCCAATGAGGGAAGATCAATCAACCCTCCTGCTGCTCACTCATCCAGCCAAGAAACTAAAGGGCTGGCCCTGTGCCAGGAGCCCAGCCTGCCAACAGAGGTCCCAAGGCCAAATCTTTGCCCAGCGGTTCCAGTACAACCCTTCTCCCCTACACAGAGTTGCAGGCCAGCAGTAGAACCAAGCTGGACATACCAGTTTCTAGAATCACAGTCTTTCTAGGCCTAAAAGCTCATCCTGAATAGTGTGATCTTGCTACTTATTTTTCAGCGAGGGACAGAAAGAAAAGAAAGCGACAGTACCCAACTGAAGGTCACACAGTAAGTTAGTAGGAGAGATAGGAACAAACCTCAGGAATCCCTGTGTCCAGCCCAGGGCTCAGTCCTTCTGTCAAGCACCTGCTATTGGTCAGTTTCTCAAATAACACCTGCCTTCCTTTCATTCATCACTCAACACATGTTTAGTGCCTACCGTGGGACTAGAAATACAGTATAGGTTCAGTATCTCTTATTTGAAATGCTTGGCATCAGAGTGTTTCAGATTTTAGATTTTGGGGGGTTTTTAATATTTGCATATGCATAATGAGATATCTTGGAGATGGGACCCAAGTCTAAGCATAATTTCTTCTTTTTTTTTTTTTAAGAGACATGATCTCACTTTGTTGCCCCGGCTGGAGTGCAGTGGCAAGATCATAGCTCACTATAACCTCGAACTCCTGAGCCTCAGAACTACAAATGTGTGCCATGCCCGGCTAATTTTTTTTATTTTTTGTAGAGACAAGGTCTCACTATGTTCCCTAGGCTAGTCTCAAACTCCTGGGCTCTACTGATCCTCCCACCTTGGCCTCCCAAAATGCTGGAACTTCAGGCATGAGCCACTGCGCTGAGCCTTAAGCATGAAATTCATTTATATTTCATATACAACTTATACATATAGCCTGAAAGTAATTTTACACAATATTTTTAATAATTTTGTGCACAAAACAACATTTTGCCTGAGACCTATCATATGAGGTCAGGTGTGGAATTTTCCACTTATGGCATCATGACAGTGCTCAAAAAGTTTCAAATTTTGGAGCATTCAGATTTTGAATTTTTGGATTAGAGATGCTCAACCTGTAATGAAGAAGACAGCACTTACATTATATAATGGTGTAATTATGATTATGCTAAATATTTTAAAGGGGATGTATGGGTGCTAAGAGCATATAAATGAGAATGCCATCTAGTCTAGGAAGTCACGAATAGGTAGCATTAAGTCTAACATTCATTCACTCATTTATCAACAAATATTTATTGAGAGCCTCCTATGGACCAGGTACTGTTCAAGATGCTAGGGATACAGCAATGAGCAAAATGAAGTCCCTGTCTTCATGAAGCTGACATTCTAAGGGGGGTCTACCAGGAAACACACAGACAGATAAGGTAGGTCAGATGGCAATATGGGAAAGTCCAGACAGGATCAGGAGAATGGGGTGCCATGAGGAGGGGGCATGCTATTTTGTATAGATTTATCTGGGAAGGCTCATGTGAGCAGAGAGCTGAAAGTGAGGGAGCCAGATGCTCAGCAGGAGAGAGGAGGGGACTCCAGGCAAGGAGAATGGCAAGTGCAAAGGCCCTGAGGTAGGAGCATGGAGGTTGTCACTGCGGCTGAGGAAATGCAGAAAAGAGGAGGTTGGAAAGCAGAGGGGGCCCCTCATTTGGGGCCTGTGGGTGACTGTAAGGACTCTGGCTTTTACTCTAGCTGAGACCAGGAAGCTACTGGAGGGTTTTAAGTACAAGAGACATGACCTGGCTGCCATATGCAGAAGAGAATGTGGGGGCAAGAAGAGCCCCACCAAAGCACTCTGAGGAGGGACAGCCCCGGGGGTCAGGGAGCAGGCATGGAGCTGGGAACCCTTGGTCTGAGTCTCGATATATTTTGAGGGTAAAGCCAACATGATATGGAATGTGAGAGAAAGAGAGAAGCCAAGGGTGGCTCCAAGGCATTCAGTCTGCTCAGCTAGAGTGGCCTGAGATGGGGAAGATGGCAGCAGCAGTGGCGTTTTTGTGCAGGAGGGGTGGGATCCGCCAGTTGGTTTGGAGGCGGGCATGTGACTCTGGAGGTTTACCTCTAGGAAGTGTCAGGGCAGCCTGGGTCCCAGTCCCCTGGGACCTAAGGAGAGAAGGTCTGCAGTGACTGGGGCTGGGGATGTGGGAGGAGCAGAGCAGGGGCTGGTTGGGAAAGGGGTCCTGTGAGCCTTGTGGACCCGTTAAGAGATGTAGTCTTTACTGCACAGGTAACGCAGAGCCATCGCAGCATTTTAGGCAACGATTTGCATTTCGGCAATCGCTCTCCAACCACAGCTTGAAGAAAGGGCTGGGCGGCTATGGGCAGTGAGTGGCCTGTGGGAGGCATCCAGGAGGAGGATGGTGGCACCTGGGGTTACAAGAGTGCAGGGAGAGAGCTGGAGGATGGAACAGCAGTTTATGGGGTAGAGCAGGCAGGATACGCAGACTGCACGGATGCGGGAGTGAGGCATTCAGAAGAGCCGAGTCAAGGCTATGTGCCAGGCACTGTGCAAGGGGCTTTGAATT
This sequence comes from Mirza zaza, assembly GCA_008750895.1. Lineage (NCBI taxonomy): Eukaryota > Metazoa > Chordata > Mammalia > Primates > Cheirogaleidae > Mirza > Mirza zaza. The sequence goes on along the minus strand of VSMD01025701.1, from coordinate 2,503 downwards.
CATAACTCGTCCATTCCTTACAATATGAGGTGAGTGCTGTATCCCCATTTTACTGACACGAACACTGAGATTCAGAAAAATTAAAGTCAGAAGAAAAATTAAAGTCAGAAAATAAGTGGATCTAGAATTTTAATCTAAGTCTATTTGATACGAAATCTCTTAAGCACTCCATTGTAATTACATTGTACTTTCTCCTCACATTAAAAGAAATCAATTATTAAAAAACAGTGAGTGGCCGGGCGCAGTGGCTCACGCCTATAATCCTAGCACTCTAGGAGGCTGAGGCGGGTGGATTGCTCGAGGTCAGGAGTTCAAAACCAGCCTAAGCAAGAGCGAGACCCCATCTCTACTATAAATAGAAAGAAATTAATTGGACAACAAATATATATAGAAAAAATTAGCTGGGCATGGTGGCGCATGCCTGTAGTCCCAGCTACTTGGGACGCTGAGGCAGAAGGATTGCTTGAGCGCAGGAGTTTGAGGTTGCTATGAGCTAGGCTGATGCCACAGCACTCACTCTAGCCTAGGCAACAAAATGAGACTCTGTCTCAAAAAAAAAAAAAAACCAAAAAACAAAATAGTGAGTGCTGTGAAAGCGGTATACAGTTAGGAGGAGGAGTCATTAAAGGAGTCATTAAATTCCCTTGGGGGAAGGAAAGACCAGGGAAGGCTTCTAGGAAGAGGTTACATTTGAGTTGAGCTTTGAAAGATGAGTAGGAATTTACCAGAATGTAGCATACAACCTGAAAGAATGGATATTCAGTAAAATTTTTAATTAAGTAAATTAATAAAGATATTAACCGAATTTACAGATGAAATAACATGATGCTTGAGATTTGCTTCATCATAACCCATTGTAGAAACAGAGAGTGTGGGAAGGGTTGAAGGTATGGATGAGCTAAGATGACCCACATGTTGGCAATTGTTGAAGTTGATGATGAACCCATGCTGTTTATTATCTTATTCTCTCTATTTTCATATATGTTTGAAAATGCCAGTAATAAAAAATTTAAGGAAAATTTTAAATTAGTTGAATGTTAACTCTAACTATAGTTTGACCTCTACCAAAGATATTTGAAAGCTAAAGGTTAAGTATCTTGAAGACAAAGAAAGGAAGAGAAGGGGAGAGAGAAAGAACAAATGAACAAGCGAACGATGTATGATCCTCAAAAGAATAAAGTATATCCAGAAAGCAATCCCATTTACAATAGCTGCAAAAACAATAAAATATAGGAATAAATTTAACCAAGGAGGCAAAGATCTCTCCAAGGAAAACTACAAAACACTGATGAAAGAAACAAAGAGGATACAAATAAATGGAAAGACATCTCATGCCCATGGATCAGAAGAATTAATATTGTTAAATGGCCACACTTCCCAAAGCAATCTACAGATTCAATGCAATCTCCATCAAAATACCAATGACATTTTTCACAGAAATAGAAAAAACAATCCTAAAATTCATAGGGAACCAAAAAAAGAACCCAAATGGCCAAAGAGAACAAAGCTCAGCAAAAAGAACAAAGCTGGAGGCATCACACTACCTGACTTCAAAATATATTACAAGGCTATAGTAACCAAAGCAGCATGGTATTGGGATAAACACAGACACACAGCCCAATGGAACAGAATAGAGAGCCAAGAATAGAGAGCCCACGTATTTACCGTGAACTGATTTTCAACAAAGGTGCCAAGAACATACATTGGGGAAAGGACAGTCTTCAATAAATGATGCTGGGAGAACTGGATATCCATATGCAGAAGAATGAAACTGGACCCCTTCCTATTGCCATATATAAAAATCAACTCAAAATGGATTAAAGTCTTAAATATAAGACCCCAAACCATAAAACTACTAGAAGAAAACACAGGGGAAACACTCCAGGACATTGAGCTAGGCAAAGATTTTATGGCTTAAGACCTCAAAAGCACAGGCAAAAAAAAAACAACAACAACAACAACAAAAACAAAACAGACAATAGGACTATATTGTACTAAAAAGCATCTGCACAGCAAAGGAAACAATCAACAGAATGAAGAGGCAACCTGTTGAATGGAAGAAAATATTTGCAGATTATTCATTCAACAAGGGACTAATATCCAGAATATACAAGGAATTCAAACAACTCGACAGCCAAAAGAAAACAAACAAATAAAAAATCCCATTAAAAAGTGGGGCAAAGGAGGCCTGGCACGGTGGCTCATGCCTGTAATCCTAGCACTCTGAAAGGTTGAGGCAGGCGGATTGCTCGAGGTCAGGAGTTCGAAACCAGCCTGAGCAAGAGCGAGACCCCGTCTCTACTATAAATAGAAAGAAATTAATTGGACAACTAATATATATAGAAAAAATTAGCCAGGCATGGTGGCGCATGCCTGTAGTCCCAGCTACTTGGGAGGCTGAGGCAGAAGGATTGCTTGAGCCCAGGAGTTTGAGGTTGCTGTGAGCTAGGCTGACGCTACAGCACTCACTCTAGCCTGGGCAACAAAGTGAGACTCTGTCTCA